>CM034349.1:136040539-136218711 GCA_019925275.1 Mytilus edulis
TCAAAATCTTTCTTCAGATGAAACTGAAATTTGAGGCCAAAATGAGTCCTTACCGGACCTACTCCTTTCACGTTCTTGAATGCTAGTATGTACTCATAATAAATAAATGCTTTTTAATTCTACTGTTCATCATTTTCGGTTAAATTGGCATTGCAACGTCTTATACGATTTTGGATATTAGCATATAAATATTTTGGAATCTCTAAAGGAACATTATTTGTCTAAATCATCTAGTGCAGTAAAATTCGTACTGTTCACTGTTTGTTATTTTATCCAAAAATTTTAAGTGATTTGAAAGGATTTTTTCTATTTAGAAAAAAAGTGTAATGGAGATGTGGTGTATATGTCAGTAGGACACCAATTTAACGGTGTACTCTACTGAAGAGATCAGCATACCACTTCATGTCAATGAATTCACACTTTTTCAATCATTCATTTATGAACAAGTTCGACGAAAATTAACTGCCCCAACATTTTAGTAAGCCATAAATTTGAAGCCCTTTGAGCAATCTGCATTTTAATGCTATTATCCCAGCTAATAATGCATAAAACATTACTGTTTTCATATGCAAATATCACCATTTTCAACGTTTTCATACTGAAATCATTTAAAAAATGTTTGAGAAGACAACTTTCATTAAAACCAAGGGAATAGATACAACAAAATCACTTATAAATTTCATATTTAGATATATATCGATAATGCTGTTTGAATAAATAAAAAATCCGGTCGGTAATTTCTACGTATATACACTTGGCAACTTTAACTTAAAGATACTCTATAAAAAATGATGATTGCACAACTTTTTTTACTTAAAGATTTATCAAACGGTCTCTTTTCTTCCCTAGTTTGCAATTTTGAATTATTCTTGTAATTTCTGTAAGCAATTTAAGCGTTATTCGTGAAAAAAAAATGTATTAATGTATATATTTAATATTTACAGGAAAATCATGGCTTACTGTGAAATACTAAAGCTCTTTAAAGGAATGTTAGTTTTGATTCACATACCAACAGTGACTGTGGATAAAGTGTCGTTAACGTACGTCGAACCGGGAGTCCTATGTGGATATCGGTTGGAATACCAGACGGTCATTTACTATCTCAAGAGCATATTTCAATTTCATAATGAAACCGTTAATATTTGGACTCATCTAGTGCCATTTTGTTTCGTATTTTTGAAAACGTATATCTGCATCAACAATTTAGAAGACGCAACATATGTTTCTGTGTTGTTATGCTTTGCATTTGGTTCTATCATGTACACATTGTTCAGCGTCCTTGCGCACACCTTACACTCCAAATCTCCTATATATCACTATACATGTTATACTCTTGACTACATGGGGATAGGATACTATGCGTTAGGTGCTTGCATACTCGTATACTACTGTAGTTGTCATGAGAAATACTACGCAATGTTGGAGAACTGCTTCCTTCCTGTGGTGGTAGTAATGAGCTGGTTTGGATTCCTCTGCTGTACCGTTTCCAAACTTCACTACAGACGACCGTATCCATTTCAGCGAAAGTTATGGAGCATATGCTCATTCGGATTTCAATTTGTGTTAGTTTCCTCTGTAGTATATGCTAGATATTATGACAGTTTAATGGATAATGCAATATCATTCCCGAATCATCACACCCGTATGTCTGTTTACTTGCTTGTATCTGTTTTCTTTTTTTCTAGTCACATACCCGAGATATTCTATCCTGGAAAATTTGATTTCATTGGACAAGGACATCAGATATTCCACATTATGGTTTCGCTTGTTACTTTTGAACAATTTAATGCAGCTATGATAGACATCAGGTATCAGACTCGGTTACTGACTAATCACAAACCTCTTGCCGATCAGATTGTACTGGCTATGTTAGCATTTACAGTGTTGGTTCTTACTACCATTTATTTTCTTAGACCTACAATACAAAATCGTGTTAAAGAAGATTTCGAATTGGAGCAAATGAGGAACAAATAAAGATTTATTTATAAAATTAATTTACGCTTTTAAAAAAGGTAAAAAACTAGAGGCTCTAAAGAGCTTGTGTCGCTCACCTTGGTCTATGTGAATATTAAACAATGGACACAGATGGATTCATGACAAAATTGTGTTTTGGTGATGGTGATGTGTTTGTAGATCTTACTTTCCTAACATTCTTTCTGCTTACAATTATCTCTATCTATAACAGTACTTTCTGTGGAAAATGTTATTGAAAATCTTCCAATTTTAAGAAAATTGTTAAAAATTGACTATGAAGGGCAATAACTCCTTAGGGGGTCACTTGACTATTTTGGTCATACTGACTTATTTTTACTTCTTACTTTGCTGTACATTATTGCTGTTTACAGTTTATCTCTATCTATGATAATATTCAAGATAATAACAAAAAAAACAGCAAAATTTCCTCAAAATTACCAATTCAGGGGCAGCAACCTAACAACCGATTATCCGATTCATCTGAAAATTCCAGGGCAAAAAGATCGTGACCTGATCAACAATTTTACTTCCTGTCAGATTTGCTCTTAATGCTTTGGTTTTTGAGTTATAAGCCAAAAACTGCATTTTACCCCATGTTCTATTTTTAGCCATGGCGACCATCTTGGTTGGTTGGCCGAGTTACTGGACACATTTTTTTAACTAAATACCCCAATGATGATTATGGCTAAGTTTGGTTAAATTTGGCCCAGTAGTTTTAGAGGAGAAGATTTTTCTAAAAGATAACTAAGATTTACGAAAAATGGTTAAAAATTGACTATAAAGGGCAATAACTGCTAAATTGGTCAACTGACCATTTTGGTCATGTTGACTGATTTGTAGATCTTACTTTGCTGAACATTATTGCTATTTACAGTTTATCTCTATCTATAATAATATTCAAGATAATAACCAAAAACAGCAAAATTTCCTTAAAATTACCATTTCAGGGGCAGCAACCCAACAACGGAATGTCCGATTCATCTGAAAATTTCAGGGCAGATAGATCTTGACCTGATGAACACTATTACCTCCATGTCAGATTTGCTCTAAATGCTTTGGTTTTTGAGTTATAAGCCAAAAACTGCATTTTACCCCTATGTTCTATTTTTAGCCATGGCGGCCATCTTGGTTGGTTGGCCGGGTCATTGGACACATTTTTTAAACAAGATACCCCAATGATGATTATGGCCAAGTTTGGTTAAATTTGACCCAGTAGTTTTAAAGGAGAAGATTTTCTAAAAGATTACTAAGATTTACGAAAAATGGTTAAAAATTGACTATAAAGGGCAAACACTCCTAAAGTTGTCAACTGATCATTTTGGTCATGTGACTTATTTGTAGATCTTACTTTGCTGAACATTATTGCTGTTTACAGTTTACCTCTATCTATAATAATATTCAAGATAATAACCAAAAACAGCAAAATTTCCTTAAAATTACCATTTCAGGGGCAGCAACCCAACAACAGAAATGTCCGATTCATCTGAAAATTTCAGGGCAGATAGATCTTGACCCGATGAACAATATTACCCCCATGTCAGATTTGCTCTTAATGCTTTGGTTTTTGAGTTATAAGCCAAAAACTGCATTTTATCCCTATGTTCTATTTTTAGCCATGGCGGCCATCTTGGTTGGTTGGGCGGGGCATCGGACACATTTTTTTAACTAGATACCCCAATGATGATTATGGCCAAGTTTGGTTAAATTTGGCCCAGTAGTTTTAGAGGAGAAGATTTTCTAAAAGATTACTAAGATTTACGAAAAATGGTTAAAAATTGACTATAAAGGGCAATTACTCCTAAAGTGGTCAACTGACCATTTGGTCATGTTGACTTACATGTAGATCTTACTTTTCTGAACATTATTGCTGTTTACAGTTTATCTCTATCTATAATAATATTCAAGATAATAACCAAAAACAGCAAAATTTCCTTAAAATTACAATTTCAGGGGCAGCAACCCAACAACGAAATGTCCGATTCGTCTGAAAATTTCAGGGCAGATAGATCTTGACCTGATGAACAATATTACCCCATGTCAGATTTGCTCTAAATGCTTTGGTTTTTGAGTTATAAGCCAAAAACTGCATTTTACCCCTATGTTCTATTTTTAGCCATGGCGGCCATCTTGGCTGGTTGGGCGGGGCATCGGACACATTTTTTTAACTAGATACCCCAATGATGATTATGGCCAAGTTTGGTTAAATTTGACCCAGTAGTTTTAGAGGAGAAGATTTTCTAAAAGATTACTAAGATTTACGAAAAATGGTTAAAAATTGACTATAAAGGGCAAACACTCCTAAAGTGGTCAACTGATCATTTTGGTCATGTGACTTATTTGTAGATCTTACTTTGCTGAACATTATTGCTGTTTACAGTTTACCTCTATCTATAATAATATTCAAGATAATAACCAAAAACAGCAAAATTTCCTTAAAATTACCATTTCAGGGCAGCAACCCAACAACAGAAATGTCCGATTCATCTGAAAATTTCAGGGCAGATAGATCTTGACCCGATGAACAATATTACCCCCATGTCAGATTTGCTCTTAATGCTTTGGTTTTTGAGTTATAAGCCAAAAACTGCATTTTATCCCTATGTTCTATTTTTAGCCATGGCGGCCATCTTGGTTGGTTGGGCGGGGCATCGGACACATTTTTTTAACTAGATACCCCAATGATGATTATGGCCAAGTTTGGTTAAATTTGGCCCAGTAGTTTTAGAGGAGAAGATTTTCTAAAAGATTACTAAGATTTACGAAAAATGGTTAAAAATTGACTATAAAGGGCAATTACTCCTCAAGTGGTCAACTGACCATTTGGTCATGTTGACTTACATGTAGATCTTACTTTTCTGAACATTATTGCTGTTTACAGTTTATCTCTATCTATAATAATATTCAAGATAATAACCAAAAACAGCAAAATTTCCTTAAAATTACAATTTCAGGGGCAGCAACCCAACAACGAAATGTCCGATTCGTCTGAAAATTTCAGGGCAGATAGATCTTGACCTGATGAACAATATTACCCCCATGTCAGATTTGCTCTAAATGCTTTGGTTTTTGAGTTATAAGCCAAAAACTGCATTTTACCCCTATGTTCTATTTTTAGCCATGGCGGCCATCTTGGTTGGTTGGCCGGGTCACCGGACACATTTTTTAAACTAGATACCCCAATAATGATTGTGGCCAAGTTTGGTTAAATTTGGCCCAGTAGTTTCAGAGGAGAAGATTTTTGTAAAAGTTAACGCAGGACGACGACGACGGACGCCGGACGCCAAGTGATGTGAAAAGCTCACTTGGCCTTTCGGCCAGATGAGCTAAAAATGAAAAATGATAAAAATAGGTAGCACAGTAATTGTGGACTGGTCAGATTTATTATATTAATGCATGGCTTACACTTAAATACGTCGTACGCGTCTAGCTTCAAACGATACACAATTCATTTATGAAAAAAATCAGTTAGGTTAGATTCGATAAAAGCAGGGTATTGTTTAAGTAAACTATGAATTAGTAAATAAAAGTAATAAATGCATTATTTAATTTTACGATTTTCAGTCAATGATCAACATGCCAAAGTTGTATGATATCTTTTACCAATTTCTGTGACATAGTCCATCATTGTACCTTGTCAAAAACGTCTGTTCTAGAAACACAACATCAAAGTGTGATAATTATGTTCGAATTAAGTTATATAATCTATTTAAAATTCAGTTGAAAGATTTAAATGGTACTAGTATCCATTAGATAGAAGGTAATAAAAATCATCAGCGATACTAGTCTTATGATTTTGTCTACATCATACTCATCAGTAACACTCGATTCTAGACAAATCAAAAGTGAAGTTAATGAGACAGTGTGTCAAATACGACTAAGGCAATTTGGGATAGTGTTTCGAAATCAGATCTATCCGTAGATTGTTTATAGGGACTTAAAGAAGACCGAGTGCTAACCCGGACCTCTTGATGCTTTAAAGATTTGCTGTGCTAACACATATTTATATATACAACAAAACTATTTTATTTACCTCTGTACGTTTATTTATTTGACGGCATTTTGTCAAATGTTATACTATATTGGATCGTTGGTTTTTCTGTTTGAATAGTTTTACACTAGTATTTCTTTGGGTCCTTAATATGTGAGCCAATGGTCCGTGTTGAAGACCGTACTTTGACCTATAAATAAAGGCAACAGTAGTAAAGCGGTGTTCAAAAGTCATAAATCGATTGAGAAAAAACAAATCCGGGTTACAAACCAAAACAGAGGGAAACATATCAACTAGAAGAGGGGAAAAAAAGGCACAACATAATGGTTTACTTCTACCAATTGTAACTTGGATGAAGAGTTGTCTCATTGGCGCTCATATCACATCTTTTTATATCTATGATAGATGGAAACTATTTCTCCTGTTAGACTTCTCATTATTGATCAAACATGGCCATGTTACAATATCTTGGCTTTCTACATGTGTGAAGTATATGGGGAAGTGTTGAAGATTTTAGAAGTAATAATCATCATGTTATGATGTACTTAGTATCTTTTACAGGCAAGTATTGCACAAGTAACAAAGCTAATTAATAGTAGCATCTAACTACTATCCCATCATAGATGTATTTGCACTACAAAAAAGAAGCTAAGGTAAGCCAAATAAAATCAAGGTACTACAAGCATTAAAATCAAACGCTCTTCCTTATGTGCAGTCATACTTATTCATCTTGCTTATTGATTGCAAATGCCTTTTACACAGAAACCAACCGAGGTCCTAGGACCCTGAAAATGGCCATGTAGATCAAAATGATTGTCAATGTATAGCATCAGTAGTCCTACAGTCATGATATATAGAGGGAGGGTTGAGATCTCGTAAACATGTTTAACCCCGCCCCATTTTTGCGCCTGTCGCAAGTCAGGAGCCTCTGGCCTTTGTTAGTCTTGTATTATTGTTAATTTTAGTTTCTTGTGTATAATTTGGAGTTTAATATGGCGTTCATTATCACTTAACTAGTATATATAGTTGTTTAGGAGCCAGCTGAAGGACGCCTCCGGGTGCGGGAATTTCTCGCTGCATTAAAGACCTGTTGGTGACCTTCTGATGTTGTCTTCTCTATGGTCGGGTTGTTCTCTCTTTGGCACATTCCCCATTTCCATTCTCAATTTTATGATAAATTCACTACAGTGGTCATCACTTCAAGAAAAAGCCTATGCGTAAGATTATAATGTTCTACAAATTAGTCTTATCAATTAGTAGTAATCCCAAGCTGCTATTCTCATACCATCAGACAGTAGAACCCGCAAAAATCATATGTTTACATTCTGACACAATTCAACCAAAAAACATTGTTTTTGCTGTTATATCATAACTCAATTGAATGTATTACCAATCCATAATGTCACTGTCACAACTGTCGATATTTTGTGTGAACAGCTTAAAACAGCTTTTCTCCACAAATTCATTTAAACTATTATAAGGTTGTTTACATAGTTTTAGTCACAATTTAAAAATTAGTCATGAATCGTCATTGAAGACTACCAATGATCTATCCAAGGAAAAAAAATTAAACTCTGGTTTCAAAAAAAGATGATACACAACTGGCATATGAAGAAAACTGTTACTTGTTCCGCCAATCTCTACATTACACTGACCTTGTTCTTTACAAACCGTCGAATAAAGGCAACAGTAGTATATAAACTCATCATAGATACGATTTTTGAGATTTTGAATTTACGCCAGACGCGCATTTCGTCTACAATAGACTCATCAGTGACGCTAAATTAAAAATAATAAAAGTATATTGGTGTTCAAAAGTCATAAATTGTTAGAGAGAAAACAAATCTTGGTGTCAAACTTAAAGCGAGGAAAACACATCAACTATAACAGGAAAACAAAGGACGACCAGAAACACTGAAGTCCCCAACATACATAGAAACGAACTAATATATACTAGTAGATAACAATTGCCATATTCCTGACTTGGTACAGGACATGTTAAGAACAAAATGTTCGGTTGAACCTGGTTCTATTCGAAGCCTGATCAATAGATGCTATCGTTTACCTGGTTTATCAAATACTGATGAAGTCTAAATTGAATCTCTAGCGGCTGTAAACCGAGAGAAACTAAAAATAACATACATGACCATGTCGTAGAGGAAGTTGAATCCGCAAAATATTTGTAATAAAATTAACGGTACCAATTTTCTTGCACCAGATGCGCATTTCGACAATACATGTCTCTTCAGTGATGCTCGTGGCCAAAATATTTGAAATCCAAAGCTTATATAAAAGATGAAGAGCTATAATCCAAAAGGTCCAAAAAGTATAGCCAAATCCGTGAAAGGAACCAGAGCTTTGCATGAGGGAGATACATTCCTTAATTTATAATAATTTCTATCATTTTGTAACAGTAAATTTTAATAACACAAAAAAATCCGTATTTTCATGCCAGTACCGAAGTACTGGCTACTGGGGTGGTGATACCCTCGGGGACTAATAGTCCACCAGCAGAGGCATCGACCCAGTGAAAGTAATAAAATTAACGGTACCAATTTTCTTGCACCAGATGCGCATTTCGACAATACATGTCTCTTTAGTGATGCTCGTGGCCAAAATATTTGAAATCCAAAGCTTATATAAAAGATATAAGCAATTATTCAAACACAAATATAACTGGAGAATCCACATACACCAAGTGTGAGGAAAGCCTACAACACCAAGGCATTCTTGCAGAGAAACATAAACCCACAAAAGACCCATGAACTCTGCTATAAGACCTTGTGAGAACAAAGATGGAATAAGAGCATGGGATCCACACACTGCCAATGACATTCATAACATGAAAAACCAGGTTTAATTCACCATTTTCTACATTTGAAAATGCCTGTACCAAGTCAAGAATATGACAGTTGTTGTCCATTGGTTTGATGAGTTTTATCATTTGATTTTGCCATTTGATTAGGGACTTTCCGTTTGGAATTTTCTTTGGGGTTCAGTATTTTTGTGATTTTACCTTTTCCTAAAATGGCCCCCTTTTTAGCGTTAATTGTGAATTAGGATTTATTTACCAATATCACAATAAATCATAGCTAATACAGTGACTAGATAGGAAATAAGCCATTTACGTTCCTGTGTTTTATTATGACATCACAAGTTGTACTCTTATTGATTTTCAACGAAAAATTCAATGAAAATGGATAAATTTCCATAAATAATGGGACAGGAAACGTTGAGAACAAAGATCTTTTAAAATTATGTTTGTGAAGACATTTCACATGTCTTATTTGTATATTTAGTTTGTTGACGCCTGTGCTCTGTTTCCTGGTCCTAAATTTGGTTGAAAACCCAGCTGATTTTGTATAACCAATAAATGTTTCAATTCTTTTTTTTGCATATTTGTTAATGCTACACGGTCCACAGTATCAATCCATTGAAGGATGCATGGTGACAACTACAGATTAGATCGTTTTCTGTTCATTTCATTCCCAATAAATACAATGAATGCAACAATTGTGTTTTATATTTATAATTCATTAAAAGAATATGGCTAAAACGTTACAGTGTTAAACTGAATACAATTTTTGAGGGAAAAAAATGAGCACCGGCAAAATTATAACAAAAAAATCCTACATATCCACCAAGAGCAGCAGATTTCAAAAATAAAAAACATACTTCAACACCCTGTATAACCCCGATACAGATGAAACCGGACGTTGACGCGTTCGAATCGAACACATCGTGTAACACTGAGTTCAGACAGTAAGAAATTAATACTTTTAAAGAAAATCAATAATCTATTCTTCGGATATTTTTATTCCAATATATTCTTTACCATAATACTCATTAGTTACTAAAGGTTTTTTTCAAATATGTTGAATTTTTATATACAAACATCAAATGACGCACGACGATATTAATGTTTCTTGTACCTCATAGTTTTTATAACATACATTTTTGAAAATTTCATAGTTAATATTAACCAACTTATATGGGCGTTTTTCAATAAAAGCGTTCCTTTCAGACCTAAAAAAAAAGAAGGAAAATCAACAAGTCTAAAATTTATTTTCAAGAGTTATTTTGAATACATCTATTATAGACTTGTTTGTAAACAAAAAGTGCAATCTTAAATACTCTTTAAAATTATATTATTTTCATAATTTGTGTACTGTTTCGTACAAAACTGCTTCTAAACACACATATTTTTGCAATTTTAAATGTTTCCTATAGACATTCCAGTTTGTTTACTTTATATACTAGAAAATCTCATTTTTTTCTGAATTGGAGAACCATTTTTATCGATAAAGATTAGACAGTACTTTTCATATGAAGGTACAACTCATGTTACGTAGTGGACATTTTGATGCGTTTCGTAGTTGGCAAAACCGTTTCGTAGTGGACAAAAAGTTTCGTAGTTGACATCAACCCTATATTCTATGTTAATAAAAACATAATAAAAATTACATGAAACTAACATTTGTTATTTGCTTTGCACGAATATAATTGAAAAAAGAGTAAAAAAAGACTGCATGGTAGTGGTAGTGTCCACTACGTAACGTTTTTCCCCCAAACTTGTTTCGTAGGGGACGTATTCACATGTTTTATTTTTTTCTCACAACCCAAATATTGCAATAGTAACAAGACTGACTGTATTCATCAAAGCGTTATTAGCTGTACACTGATATTTTTTTCATAATTTTAAAACCAGTTACTGAAGGAGATTTTACCCGTTTCGTAGTGGACATTTACAAAAATACGGTATCACTCTGGTCCATTTGATGTGCTCAATTTTTCTTACCAACAGTTTAATTGCCGTTATAAAAGCATCACTTCTTTTGTAAGACCGTAATGTTTATATCTCTTGCAAACAAAAAATTACATTGATTTTATAAAACTGTTTATAAGCAAGTTTTAATGACTTCGTTTCGTAGTGGACATTGTGTTAGGGACACACCTTCTAAAATAAAAAATCCTATGTTAAAAGCTGTTTATTAAAATATGTTGGCCCTTAACATACTTTTGAATTATTAAAGAACTTATATTAAGTAAAATTAATATTTATTTCTACATTTTTTTACGATATTTGAGAATATCAATGTTGAACAGGCGGTCTAGGGACATGCCATTTTGGTTGTTTTGGACCATTCAGGAATCAATATCTTATCAATCCCTCTAAAAAATAAACTGTTTCTTTGCTTAAAAATGTTATATATAATTCAATGTACTGACTGCACAAAAAATTACTTGCAAAGATCAAACATATTTTTTTTTAAAGTGGCTAGGACAAGAAAGTACGTTTTTATTGAAAAACGCGCATTAAGGTCGAATGTTTGTGTTGTGTCTAGAAACAAAAAAAAATACACGTTTTAAAGTCTTTATTTTCATGTGGTGTACGCTTCGTTGTCATTACACCTTTTTATACTGTACGCTTCGTTGACACAATATTGCGTTTGTCAATGAATTTTGCGTGTATGAAATAATGCTTTGATATGATTATAACCAATATGCATTTTTAAAAAATAAATAATTTACCACCATAACATGCAGACAGCAACCCATAATATCCGTTGTATTGTCGAAACACTCTTGGAGGTATTTTGTACATGTAAAAAATAAATCCTTATGTATACGAAAGTTGAATTGGTAGAAATACATTAACTCGACAGATGCAAATATGACTAAGCATACAGATACACACGTCCGAATATCTAATTTGATAGCATTTTAGAAAATGTTTACCATACGACAGTCAATGTACGGTTAGGGGTGGGTTAGGTGCCCGCTAACATGTTTAATCCCGCCATATTCTGTATGTGCCAAGGGCCTTAAATTTCCTGCCCTGTAAGGGGAGGCAGTTTATTATCGCCGAGCGGAGCGAGTCAAAAACATATTTGACCCATTCCTTGCAGAAAAGGATATTTTTTCGGGCCTTTTCCTTGTATGCAATGAACCTCCCAGGAATACACGACTTGTTAATTTTTTGTTACATTTCAATAAATATGCGCCTGGAATATATTAAAAATAGTTATAAACCAGAGTTAGGAGCCTCTGGCCTTTGTTAGTCTTGTATTATTTTAATTTAAGTTTCTTGTGTACAATTTGGAAATTAGTATGGCGTTCATTATCACTGACTAGTATATATTTGTTTAGGGGCCAGCTGAAGGACGCCTACGGGTGCGGGAATTTCTCGCTAAATTGAAGACCTGTTGGTGACCTTCTGCTGTTGTTTTTTTCAATGGTCGGGTTGTTGTCTCTTTGGCACATTCCCCATTTCCATTCTCAATTTAATTAGATTACGTGTCCCGGTAGAGTAAGATTTGTTTTCGCTTTATCCTGCTTTATGAATCTTTACAAGCTATTTTTACTTCAGTTTAGGGAAAATTTTGCAAAGACTTAAAATGAAAGCCCCCTGAAGTTGGTCATTTTTTGTGGTTTATCCGGCTTATTTGGCTGTCCAAATAGAACTAATTTTGTCTTCGTTTCAAAGACACAATTTTCAAACCTTAAAATGAAAATGCATACTCAATAACTCATAATGTTATCTATCAAGTTCAAATTATTAAAACGTAACAATGTTTGTATACACCAAAAAGTTGTATTCTGGCTTTGTCAAATGCTAAGGTGATTTTTTTCTGACTGGACGAATCCCATCTTTTTAGCACTTCTATGCATTCAATATTGCCAACATTGTCACTTCTATGTATGCAGATGCAATAGTAGTTGGTGGGAAAATTTTATGTGTGCAAAGGATTTGAGTTGGGTACTGACCATATTGAACACACCTGCATACCATTATGATTAACAACCTTGTTGTTTTAAATAACAACCAGTGCTATAAAAATTATGCATGATTTTAACCATTTTTTTCTTTTCAGTGTTTTTTTCTCTCACTTTTTTTTTGTCAGCCCGCAACTGCCTACATGCTTCTATGTAATTTACGGCCCTGGGCAGTGCCTGTCTAAAGCCAGGAGCTTGTAATCAGTGGTTATATATATTTTTGTGTTCACTATTTTGTGCAAAAATTAGGTTGTTAGTTTTTTCTTATGAATTGTTTTACATTTGTCATTTCTGTGTGATTTTTAGCTGACTATGTAACATTCTTAAAATGAATCAAGTTATTACTGTATCTTCACTTTCAGCAAAGATTATTTCATATTTATATAGATAGCTGAATACTAAAAATTCATTATGAATTGATTGATGTAAATAAACATGTTTTAAAACCAAGAGTTGGTTCATGTTCAATCAATCAATATAATTATCAAATTTCACAGTTCTATGAATAAGGTACATGTGGACTATAAAAATAATATCTGCTGTATTATTGCTAATAAACTCATTATATCAGCTTCCTCACATATAATTATTTCACTGCTAAAATTGTGCAGTGTATTTAATATATGGTTAATAATGACCCAATCATGCTGTCAGTGAAGACAAACATTGGTCATTCACCAGTGCAAGTTTTATCAAAATAAAAAATATCTGATCCCATGTCACAATGTAAAAATCAACTAAAAAGATGAATGTCATTATCATCATGTTAATTTTACAGCCTTGGGATAACACTTTTACTTATTAAATATAATATAACATTATTTTCAAATTAAATGATAATAATTTTTCTATAATGAATTTTCCAGAAAAATTGAGGGAACTGGAAGGATCTACTCAAACATTAGTAATAGTAAAAGTTCAATGATAAGTTAATATTGATATTAAAAGACCTCCGAACAAAAAGGGGATTCGAACAGCCCTTTTTGTGAGGAGGTCTTTTAATGTCAATCTTAACTTAATCATTGAACTTTTATTGACTTACAAACGGACAAAAATATAAGAAAAGAACATAAAAAAGCACTTGCAGAAACCTAATTCCCCTGTACTGGACGAGTCTTAATATGTTCAACTTGAATGATAGTTAAACAGTACTCAGACGGATATATACAATTAACAGTTACAAAATTGAAATGAAAACGGACGGATTTAATGGCATTACATCATATAATTATTTATTTATGATAACAAAAAAATAGCTTCTAAATAACACCAAATGATAGTTTTATAAAATTAGAGGGTAAATTTATACTTTTTTTGCCAACTTTCATGCTATATATACTTGATGTTTTTTGATCTGTCAGTAATCATGAAATAGATTCGTAAAGATCAGACCTTATAAAACAGTAGGTAAACTCTTCCAACAATTAGCTTTTTAAACAGCTTGTCTCATAACTTCTAATCGTACAGATCTAGATGCATAAGGTCCTTCACAATATTCATCCGGTAAATGTTCCTTTTGTTTCTGATTTGGTAATTTAGTAATTTTCCTACATTACGTTAAAATGCAAAATAATTAGTTTTGGCTATTTAGTCCAATTAATTAATAGATCTTACTTTATTTGTGTGGTTTTTTTTTTTAATAAAAACTATGTATGCAAACTTCAATGAATAAAACCGTATTAAACTAGGTTAGACTGGCCCGATCAAAACGTGTGAGGTGAGATATATTCGCAAGTTCAATACATTATATGAAAACAAACTCTTTAATATAGTCGTCCGTTATTCCCTTTTCAAGTCTAAATGAAGCACAAACACCTAAACAAACTTTTATCTTTCTTAAGTTTTATCCTTGCCTGACAAAAAAAAATCATATGTTATAAATCGTATCAAAACAGTAGATAAGAACCATAGTGAAAAAATATTTAAAACTTTTTAATAAGCATTCATTTATGTGATTAACTGAAGAGACCCCCCCCCCCCAAAAAAAAAAAAAAAAAAACCAACAACAAAAAACAACAACAAAAACAACACGTAAAAAATTTAAATGTAAATTGTAAATTATAGCATTTTACAAGATCTTGTCTTTGTGTGCTAAGTACTAGAACAGAGAAATCAATTAAATTGATTGATTGTTGTTTGCTTTACGTCCAGCAGACTAGGGGTAATTGTAATTGTAATCGTTAATCAGCTGTAATTGATTGCAATTTTTCAAGTAATCATGTAATCATTTATCAGCCAAAAATCTGATTACATGTAATCTAATTTAATCGATTACTTTTCAAAATACCCTGTAATCCTGATTACTTTTTGATTACATTCTGATTACAATGAAAAAATCTAAAACTGTGTTTATGATCAATAGATGGACCTTTTTGTTTTACATATTTAATAAATATTCATCATGTTAAAATAGTTTTGTTTACTTTAAGCATGTTAATTGATTTGTATACATTGTACTTCAGTAAAAAAATAAACTGTTACAGTATTAAAAAGTCATCATTAGCCTAAGCAGACACATATAATACAATTATATGTCTCTGGCCTTCGTAAAAGATATTGTACAAATATTCACAATTGTAAGATGTACACATATATATTTGGTAATAACTGTTATATTCAAGTAATACTTTTCTTTAACTCTGAATTATAATCTTGTTAATATTGTGATTTTTGTCAACTATGAATTGACAGGTAGGAGACTAATTAAGGTTTGTTTTTATTGCAATTACCAATTGAGTGTAGCTGTAGGACAATATATATGGTTAAAGATAAATCAGACATGTGAAAATTTATCTAATTGCCATAATCTAAATCAAAAATTGGACAAATATGTACAAATTTTGGTATGTTTTGGGACTGGACATGTCAAATGCAATAACCTTTAGTATTTATATTTTGCTTACAATTTGATTAACCAAATCTATTAAAATTTACAAAGTTTTTAACTGGTAAGTTTATTTCATCCATATTTTAATTTCCATAAACTACACCTTGAAATACATATAAAGTCTTGAAGAGGTCAGAAGACAAACACAAAACTCTTTATAAACCTTTATTCAATTAGAGTCAAAATAATTCAGAGATCAATGATGATAAAGTGTAATTGGTCATTACCAGTGACACGATGTTCATGAATATATGAAGTAAAATTTGGGGTTTATTAAATAGATGAAGTTTGAAGTTATCATTTTTAAATATATCAAATAAAATCCTTTCCCAAAAATGCTCTAGTTATATTAAACGTTTATTCATTCAAGTCATTCAATTATTTTTTTTAAAATTTCATTGATATCAGATGTAATCATGATTACTTTGACAATGTAATCATTAATTTAATCAGATACTTTCAGAAATGATGTAATCATTTATTTAATTTAATCAAACAAATGACAAAGTAATTGTAATTTTATCAATTACATTGAAAGTAATCAGACCCATCTCTGACGTCCAGTAGCAAATATTTCATAAATGTTCATGACTATGACACATACATTTTAAATGCAATAGGTAGGTCGTACAATAGGAGGTCGACAGTGAGGTTGGACGTGAAACTTTAAACTACCACTGGAAAATGAGGGTATATTGAATAGGGGCAGAAATTTAGACTTCAAACAGCTGGCAATATTCGGACCACTCAAATAATAGGTGCAAAAGTTTTTAATTTGCCGAGAGCGTTGATCCATAAAATCTGACCCTGAAGTCGATCATAAATATAGGAAGATGTGGTGTGAGTGCCAATGAGACAACTCTCCATCCAAGTAACAATATATGTAAACCATTATAGTTCAATGTACGGCTTCAACACGGAGCCTTGGCTCACACCGATTACAATAAGCTACAATAAAGGGCCCCAATAGTACTAGTATAAAACCATTCAAACGGGAAAACAAACGTTCTAATCTATATGAAAAACGAGAAACAAGAAACACGTATAATTTACATAAACAAACGACAACTATTGTACATCAGATTCCTGACTTAGGACAGGTGCAAACATTTGCAGCTCCATGTTTACGTGTAGGTTACAATATAATTTCACGCATCCAATTTAGGTTAGATACTTTTAGCTCGCTTTTGTAACTGTGAGATTCTGTGAAGGTGTATTGTGTATTGTATTTTAGTTTTTGGTATGATATTCTGTACTACCGATCACTACTGTCTCCTGGTTGGTCTCGTGTGGGGGTGTTCGCCTCGAGAGCAGGAGGTCATTTGTTCGAATCCCAAACGGTCAAACAAAGACGTTAATTAAATTGGTATTCTATTTCAACGCTAAACACGTGGCATTTTGGAGTAAGAGCACAGACTGGCCGGCTCAGAGTCGGAAATGTGTCCGGGTCGGTGACTTTTCTTCCTGCGAACTAATATCTTGTGAACTTACACGATAAAAAAAAAACCCGACTCAGCTTGTCAGTCTAGTAAAAAAACGGGATTCATACTCTTATTATATTTACATGTTATCGTCCTGAATCTTAATTTTATTTGCCGCTGGTCGTCATCCATTATCATTATTTATTTTACAGTGAAGTGTTTTTCTTTTAATGGTTTATTACAACTTCTTAAATTTTCACAGATCAAAATTAAAATATGGCAGGTAAAATTTTTCAACCAAACACTTGTGATTATCTTGGACGGTAAATAACATTAAATCAAATGTGCAGGCTTTTCGGATATATAATATTTTCAAGACGGAAAATATTATTGAATTAACTCCTTATAACTATTATTTAGTCATGGGTTGGTTTTGAGCTTATTATTCTGTATTATATACGCATGATCTTTCTATAAAAAAAAAAAAGACCGAATGTTGAATCTAAATATTTTTATTTATCTGCGTCTTTGGGTTGCTGTCGCATTAATGTTTACCTTTATCTCCTTTTATTAAAAACCAAACAATTCGCTTCGGTATAGAAATATTGACATGTCTGGAGCTCTCCCGTCCCATTTTCCCCCTTGCTAAATGGGTGCGTTCGTTTGGCTTATTGGATATATAAATACGCAGCTTTGTCCGATCAAAATATAATAGGAGTGAGAATTTCACGCTTAGTATATATACCTAAAAAAACATTAGAGGGAAAGACGATCTACGCACGAGTTGAATGATTAAAATGTGTAAACAATAAGAAGGTCAGCTAAATCTTTTCAAAAATTCGCATGCCTGATTTTAACATCATGTTTTGTGGCTTTTGCTAGAACAACAGTAGATGAAAAAAATATATAACAAAACCGATCAGCAAGACAATATTTAAAAAAAAAATGAAACGCCCAAAATAAGTTGAATCTTTTTATAAATTGTTGTAAAGCTTTTTATATTTTTTTTGTTGCTTTTTGTGACAACTTTTCTACCAGTCTTGAGATACAAATAAACTTGAAACATCAAATGTTGGCATCTAGACGAGACAGTCGTCAATGTACGCTTCAATATATGAGTTATTGCCACTCAATGAAGATTGTTTTCTCTTCTAGTCGAGGGGACTAGAACAGAAAACAATCTTCATTGAGTGGCAATAATTTTTGTTTGAAATTATATAATGTAATCCTTGATTATTACTCAAATGTAAATAATAATAAAATATATAAAAGTTGGAAAACTGTTTTGAGACTTTAATCAACTGAGGACACATGATTATACATCACTAAATGAAGCTGATTAATTTATTGCTCCTTGGGTCCAGTGGCAAATATGTCATGCACATTCACGACTATAGATGCAAAGTTGATCAATCTGAAGCAAATGCTTACACATTTTTTACAATAAGGCAGAGCGTTCGCTAGAGGTAAAACGAATGCCGTAACAGAATAGATTTGAACCCTAATGATCGAACTCGTAAGTTAAGCTATTAGCCCTTCTTTCCTATTTTTCTCCACGATAGACGAATGCCATAAACAAATTAAAACGACATGAATATTTACAATCAATAACGGCCACTATTAGTAACTAAGATATGGCCTTTTTTTATAAATAAATTCCTATTGTAGCCAACATCTCCCGGTTCGGGACAGGTTATTATTTCCACAAAAAACCACCTGATTATTGATCGGAGATATTTGAAGCAACCACAAGCACTTTGAATCAAACAAATTCTTAAATCGTAAATTAAGGTAGAAGCCAGATTATTTAATTTCACTTTCAGATATATTGATGATGTTCTTTCCATAAACAATCCGAACTTTTCTGATTGGGTTCCATTAATATATCCCCAGAACTAGAGATTAAAGAAACAACAGACACGGCTTCCTCCGCCTCATTTTTAGACTTATATCTCGAATTTGACTTACACAGTAATCTCAGTACCAGAATCTATGACAAACGAGACGATTTTAATTTTGAAAATATAAATTTCCCCCACCTTAGTAGCAATATACCAACTTCACCTGCATATGGGAAATATATTTCCCAACTTATTCGATATTCAAGAGCTTGCAGCTCCTACTCCGACTTTGTAAAACGTCATCAGTGTCTGAGTAGAAAGTTGATGAACCAGGGTAATGTCAAAGAACGTCTCGTCCTTTTTCTAAAAAAAAAGTTCATCGGAAGGTACCAAGACCTTGTTGATAAATATTCCGTATCAACTTCTCAAATAATACACGATGGTCTTGATGTATAGATTCGGCGTACTGATGTTGTTTATCATCTTAACAACGTGTTTTATAGTTCTTTCATATGTCTTTGTTCTATTATTAATATTACTTTTACTGTTGAATGGTTTTATGTGATATTCGTTTGACGTGGCTCGGTACTTATACATCTCGTCAATGTGTTTGTATTGGCTTTCATTTTTTGGTGGTTTGTTTTGTATATACGACTTTTTGTATTTCTTTTGTTCTTATAACGTGACTCTGTACTTTAAAAGATCCCGTCAGTATGATATTGTTCTAGTATATGTCATTATGATATATTTCTATTATGAATTACTATATACGTTGAACCACAAACGTCAAAATCATTCAATCGCGTAGTGGAATTAACTATTTGTGGATTCTTATAAATTCTATATATAACTTTAGACTAGTTTAAATCTCGGTCTATTTCTGAAATTTATTCTTACATACTTTTGATTTTTTTACCCTGTATGCTAACATTCCTGTGTAAATTTTAAAATTGTTTGTATGCACATGTGACGTATAAAATTTTCTGACGTCAGACACTCAAATCAATGAATGTGTTCGTAGATAGTAGATGTTTTTGTGTTCTGTTAAATTGTTCCTTTTAAAATTGTTATACGATGATGACTGATGTACCCATATTTTGACTATTTTATTTATTGTGTCTGTTCATTTAACGCATCAATGTAAATATAACGGAATTTGATGAGACTGTCATTAAAGTGAGAGGGTTAGCGCTATAGAACCAGGTTTAATCCACCATTTTCTACATTTGAATGCCTGTACCAATTCAGGAATATGACAGTTCTTGTCCATTCGTTTTTGATACGTTTTGTTTTTTGATTTTGCCATGTGATTATGGACTTTCCGAATTTATTTTCCTCTAAGTTCAGTATTTTAGTGATTTTACTTTTTGCTGGGTCAATAGCGGCCACTATAAGTAACTAAGACCCCGTTCACACTAGAACATTTTTATCGATTTAAACTAGACCGGTTCACCTTAGATCGATTTAACAGTTGGAAGGCAAACGCCTGAATCTGACAGATAGAGGTCAATTTGTCGACAAAAAAAGAACCCGTATGTAAAATGTTTACGCCCACAAACAGCGCCACCTATAATTTTTTCTACGGCATCTTTGAGAACGATGTCCCATTCTGTAGTAAATTAAAACATTAAATTAACTAAAACATAGAAAAGTAAGTGTAAAACACAAATTGAAAGATATATTTGCAGATGACTGTTTATGCATGATACGCTGGCAATGTGGGCAATGTCCTTTAATCCAAGACTGAAAATTAGTTTGTTTCCTACGTCAAGATGGCGGATTTCAATGTTTACATTTTTTCACCTATTTATAATCTGACACAAATTCGTATCCAATCATTTATTAGGAATTTTATTATTGATCTTTGAAGATCATCCAATCACATTTGTCGTTAGAAAGTGGCTACACGTTACCAGCCGTCGTTACAAAGTAGCCATGTGTTTTGTGGGGATACCTTGGGAATGTTGTGTATTCAAAAGTTACGGTAAAAATCAATGTTATCTTCCTTATATTTCCATGCATACACAATTTATAACAGCAAATCCATTCTTAACAGACCCCATATGGTAAACGGACATATTTAACTGTCTGCTTGAGCAAAAATTCGTGTAAATAAGCCTGGTGGGTCGTTTTGAATTCAAGCACAGCAGACAAACACGTGGTAGATTGTTTATGTTTGACAGTTTGTTTACCTGAATTGCACGTTGATGTTACTATATACTTAACCTTTATCGTGTTATACTTTCAAGAGTTATATAATACATCTTACCCTGGAAATACGTCTAGGTAGGTGCAGGGACTTCCTTTACTTGGTCCTTAACTGGTGAGGGTGTAATGATACATTACAGCATTTTTTGCATTTGATATATTTCATGTACATGTACATTTTATGTACACAAAGAACAATAAAGTAAATGAACGTACATGGGTTTAATTCCCACCCTAGGTATACATTTTGACTCTCATAACAGGTTGGAATAAATAGAGCAGATAGCAATTGACAATAATGTAATGCTAAAATGATAATTGATAGGGTTAAATCATCAACATCATTTTTTCTAGTATACAGCAGCTCCTCTAAGGATTGGTAAGGGCATACTTTACTAAAAGTCCAGTGGCTAAGTCCTGTCTTTTTTGCCTCTGATATTTACTTATTTATATTATAATTTCTAATATTCTCTTGTGCATGTAGTAAGGCAAAAGCTATTGTTACTCTTATTTTCCTCATTTGCCTTAAAACAATGGAATGTATTGATTGTTGATGTATGTAAAGTGACTTGTAATTTAACTGTCACTGCTAACAGAGACTTGGACTCTGGTGATAAGTTTCCAGAATGTTATCGCATTGGCAACTATACCATAAATGTCAGTTTCCCCTTTATAAGTTTTATGAAAAGAATTTAATGATAATATAATAATAAGTTGTAAAAAAATTGAAAAGTTAAGCACAAGTGCCAAATCTAATTGGCTTTTCATTCAAGAAAACCTAGAGGCATTGAAAAGTGTTGAAAAATAAATGTTTTGAACTCAGAAAACTCAATATATAGAGTACAGATATTGTTTTAATTATGCCTTTGGGAATATTTGGCTGTTAATTGAAGATATAATTGTTATATGCCTTTTCAAATGTATGTGTGGCTCTGATCTGGCTGTGGTTTAAAATCTAAGAATGGAGTTGGTTATCTCCATATTTATCTGATTAATATCAACATCATTGTTCCATTATATATACATATATGTAAATCATTGTAATACATGTACATTACTTTGCTCTTCATATGCCCTTTAATTGGAATAAACAATCTGGTCTTATACCACATTTCTTTATTTTAGTACTGACAGGTTAACTTTTAAAAGCATTTAAAGTAAGTGAGTGGATGACAAGCTTAGTCAATGATTGTAAATCCAGACAATATCATGATTTTTTTTTTATATAGTAAATAATGTTATTAAACTAGTTATCTCAATTAAAAGAACTGACATTCCGCTTTGAATTTATTTCTGATATCAGAATAATAAATTTCTTTTTGTTGTCCTTTTTCAAAAAAATTCTGAACATACTGTATTTAAATCAGTTTTGTTTTTGTCTGAGACTACTATAACTTGGGAGGTGACCACAATCTCTATGTTATACATTGAATTAGTCTCAGATTTTTGTAGTCCAGTTGACTATGCATTTTAGAGCAGGTAAATGTGAATTTGGATTAAATTTGAAGTTGATTCAGTATATCTAATGACATAATACCACTATTTTATTTAAACAAAGCATTTTCAAATTTTATTTACTGGTCAGCTTAGGTTATTATCCAATCAATAATTTACTAGTAATTGAAAGTTCAGTTATCTTTGTGTTGATTATTATGTTTTAAATCCCTTTCTGGTTCTTTGGATGTTCAGATTTTTTTTCTCTTGATTAAGGCAAGCAACAGAACTTGTACAACTTATGTAGTTTCTTATCTCAGGGTGAATCCAGAAAATTTTAAACATAAGTGGTGGTATTCTCAACCAAGGATAAAAAGGATGGTTCCAATTATATGCATGATCCCATTCAAATGCATTAATCTTCCATAAAAAGAGGAGGTTCCAATCACCAGACTCCCTGAGATCTGCTTTTGTATCTTAAAGCAGCTATAATAAAACAAAAATTGTACATGTACTTCTTGCTACTGCAGATTGATTTTATTTTCAATCTATGGTAATGGTCACAATTTTGAAGACTATATTTCCTTTTTTTCCATATTTTTGTTTAAATGTAATCTTCTGCTTCTATTGTAACACAGGTTCTTTTGACAAATGACTGATAAACCCATCTTGTATCCTTCTATCTACCAAAAAGGTGTTTGAGAATATATATATACAATAAGTTCAAGTTTCAGAGAAAAAGTCAGTCTGTTATAAAATGTAGGTAATTGTCTTCTTTGGAAGTGTTCAACAACCTGTAAGAACTTGAAAAAAAATGTCATATTCAACCTTTCCATGACTATTTTAATGTTACAACAGTAGAGGAACATGGAATATTGAAAAGTTATTCAAGAACTCTTCGAAATGGATCTGCAATCATTAATTTTACTCAAATTTACTGTTGTGAACTTGCAATATCCTACGATGCGAGTACCGAGTTATCTCCCTTTGAACTCCGCTTCGCCACGAATAAACTGACACAATTGCGTATCCGGGGTTTTTGTGATCTGATATTGTTATAAAAGAAGGAAAAAACGGTTTTACTTCATATTTTATACCCCTCAACACGTTACCAAACCTATTTAAGGATTTATTAATGATTTTCCGTGGACCTACGCAAATTTTCAGAAAAAAAGTTTCACTTCACTCGTGAATTTATAACATTTTAACAATACTTTTTTATTATAATTATATAAAATAAGAAAGCTTATTCAATCTAGAATTGAACACTTTGGTTTTTATTAATGTACGAGTACAAATAAGACGATACGAGTCCAAAAACCACGAGGCATGCACGTGACCAAAAAATCGTAAACTCTGACCTTTTATCACGTGACCAATGTCTTGAACTTAGAAGCCATTAAATCGTTTGCCGTTCAACTGTTAAGGGCCAATGTGAACGCTTTGAATCGATCTTCAATCGGTCTAAACTAAAACACCAAAAGAGGTAGTTTAGTTTGAATCGATCTAAAGTAAACCGATCTTACTTTAAATGTGAACGCAGAGATCGGTTTACACTAGTACGATTGAATCGAAAATAACCCATGCGCATGTACAGCGACAAAACTATCTCAGAGGTTCGTTGTATAACCCATATTTCTCTGTTTACAGACATTTAAAACAAACTGAAAACACTTTGTCTTCGCCATCGCATAGATTTGCAAAATCTGTGTCTTCTTTTCTTATGATGATTTTTTTTTCTTTTCAGGAACCGCAATACTTCGTCGTGTTGTAACTTCGTTACTACAGATATTTTTGTTCAAAATTAAAGAAAACGGCATTGGCAATAACACCTGTACCAAAATGTTAACTTCTGATTCAGGAGAAACAATAACTTTATCCATTTTTTTTAAGTGTGTGTGTCAGAGTATCAATAGATGAATTTAATAAATCAGTTCTATTTATACACAATGTTTACAGTTTTACGGGTAAAAAGGTTAGATCGATTGCGTTTTTAATTGTAGTGTGAACGCAGTGGATCGGTTTAGACCGATAGAGATCGTTATGCTTAAAGATAATGTGAACGCTAACTGGTTTTATTAAAATCGATTCAAATTAGATCGATTAAAAAAATGCTAGTGTGAACGGGGTCTAAGATATGGCCTTTTTTTTATAAATAAATTCCTATTGCAGCCAACATCTCCCGGTTCGGGACAGGTTATTATTTCCACAAAATACCGCCTGATTATTGATCGGAGATATTTAAAGCAACCAAAAGCACTTTGAATCAAACAAATTCTTAAATCGTAAATTAAGGTAGAAGCCAGATTATTTAATTTCAATTTCAGATATATTGATGATGTTCTTTCCATAAACAGTCCGAACTTTTCTGATTGGGTTCCATTAATATATCCCCCATAAGTAGAGATCAAAGAAACAACAGAAACGGCTTCCTCCGCCTCATTTTTAGACTTATATCTCGAATTTGACTTGCACAGTCATCTCAGTACCAGAATCTATGACAAACGAGACGATTTTAATTTTGAAAATATAAATTCCCCCCACCTTAGTAGCAATATACCAACTTCACCTGCATATGGGATATATATTTCCCAACTTATTCGATATTCAAGAGCTTGCAGCTCCTAATCCGACTTTGTAAAACGTCACCAGTGTCTGAGTAGAAAGTTGATGAACCAGGGTAATGTCGAAGAACGTCTCGTCCTTTTTCTAAAAAAGTTCATCGGAAGGTACCAAGACCTTGTTGATAAATATTCCGTATCAACTTCTCAAATAATACACGATGGTCTTGATGTATAGATTCGGCGTACTGATGTTGTTTATCATCTTAACAACGTGTTTTATAGTTCTTTCATTTGTCTTTGTTCTATTATTAATATTACTTTTACTGTTGAATGGTTTTATGTGATATTCGTTTGACGTGGCTCGGTACTTATACATCTCGTCAATGTGTTTGTATTGGCTTTCATTTTTTGGTGGTTTGTTTTGTACATACGACTTTTTGTATTTCTTTTGTTCGTATAACGTGACTCTGTACTTTAAAAGATCCCGTCAGTATGATATTGTTCTAGTATATGTCAATATGATATATTTCTATTATGAATTACTATAACGTGACGGTACCCAAATTGCACCTATTTTGACAGTTTTTTCATTTACGTTTTTTTATGAAAAAAATGTCCATTCTGTGTTTATTTTGTAGCCGTATCCTTCGAATTCTTTTTATAAAGGTACACCTATTCGAATTTTATTCCATATGGAATCATAGAAAATTGGTCTAAACTGACCTCCAAACCATCAATGATTCTGAAATGAGGAGTACCCAAATTGCATCCATGCTTAAATTCACATCGTCAAAAGTCTAATAACAGAGCTTTTGTTTAATTTCTTCAAATATTTTCAACAATTGGATATTAGTCCATGCTTACTCGGCTTGATTATTTTTTAAATGGATACTTGTAACATATTGTATTTGCTTTTTAAAAAAAGATGACGTTTTGATGACGTCGCATGGCGACGTTTCAGTACATTTTGCTTTTTCAGTAAATACTTCATCTGTTGATAAATACTGTGAACGTTTTGTGCATATCTAAATAGTTTTACCTATGTTGAAAGATGTGCTTAGTATCAAATAATAAAAATACAAATTGCTTAGTCTTTACGAAATGGGTTGTATTAAAGATTTTCGCTGCTAGTTTTGCTAAATAGGTGCAACTTGGGTACTCGGTGCAATTTGGGTACCGTTACGTTATACGTTGAACCACAAACGTCAAAATCATTCAATCGCGTAGTGGAATTAACTATTTGTGGATTCTTATAAATTCTATATATAACTTTTGGACTAGTTTAAATCTCGGTCTATTTCTGAAATTCATTCTTACATACTTTTGATTTTTTAACCCTGTATGCTAACATTGCCAATGTAAAATTTCAAAATCGTTTGTATGCACATTGAACGACAAATTTATGTGACGTATAAAATTTTCTGACGTCAGACACTCAAATCAATGAATGTGTTCGTAGATAGTGGATGTTTTTGTGTTCTGTTAAATTGTTCCTTTTAAAATTGTTATACGATGATGACTGATGTACCCATATTTTGACTATTTTATTTATTGTGTCTGTTCATTTAACGCATCAATGTAAATATAACGGATTTGATGAGACTGTCATTAAAGTGAGAGGGTTAGCGCTATAGAACCAGGTTTAATCAACCATTTTCTACATTTGAATGTCTGTACCAATTTAGGAATATGACAGTTCATGTCCATTCGTTTTTGATACGTTTTGTTTTTTGATTTTGCCATGTGATTATGGACTTTCCGAATTGATTTTCCTCTAAGTTCAGTTTTTTTGTGATTTTACTTTTTGCTGGTTGATATTAACAATCAATAGCGGCCACTATATAAAGTAACTAAGATATGGCCTTTTTTATAAATAAATTCCTATTGCAGCCAACATCTCCCGGTTCGGGACAGGTTATTATTTCCACAAAATACCGCCTGATTATTGATCGGAGATATTTAAAGCAACCAAAAGCACTTTGAATCAAACAAATTCTTAAATCGTAAATTAAGGTAGAAGCCAGATTATTTAATTTCACTTTCAGATATATTGATGATGTTCTTTCCATAAACAATAAACTTTTCTGATTGGGTTCCATTAATATATCCCCAGAACTAGAGATCTAAGAAACAACAGACACGGCTTCCTCTGTCTCATTTTTAGACTTATATCTCGAATTTGACTTACACAGTCATCTCAGTACCAGAATCTATGACAAATGACGATTTTAATTTTGAAATTATAAATTTCCCCCAACTTAGTAGCAATATACCAACTTCACCTGCATATGGGATATATATTTCCCAACTTATTCGATATTCAAGAGCTTGCAGCTCCTACTCCGACTTTGTAAAACGTCATCAGTGTCTGAGTAGAAAGTTGATGAACCAGGGGTATGTCAAAGAACTTCTCGTCCTTTTTCTAAAAAAAGTTCATCGGAAGGTACCAAGACCTTGTTGATAAATATTCCGTATCAACTTCTCAAAAATACACGATGGTCTTGATGTATAGATTCTGCGTACTGATATTGTTTATCATCTTAACAACGTGTTTTATAGTTCTTTCATTTGTCTTTGTTCTATTATTAATATTGCTTTTACTGTTGAATGGTTTTATGTGATATCCGTTTCACGTGGCTCGGTACTTATACATCTCGTCGATGTGTTTGTATTGACTTTCATTTTTTGGTGGTTTGTTTTATATATGCGACTTTTTGTATTTCTTTTGTTCTTATAACGTAACTCTGTACTTTAAAAGATCCCTTCAGTATGATATTGTTCTAGTATATGTCATTATGATATATTTATACCCCGCTTTATAAAAGGGGGGGGTATACTGTTTTACCTCTGTCTGTCAGTCCGTCCGTCAGTCAGTCCGTCCCATGAAACTTTCGTCACATTTTTCTCAGGAACTACACATCCACCCTTTCTGTAATTTGGTATCAACATTTATATATGTTAGCCATACCGTGTGATGCGTTTTCAGATTCATCACTTGACAACTTCCTGTTTACCGAACACTTGTATGATTTTACACATGATAGCCAAGTTGAAAATTTTCGTCACATTTTTCTCAGCAACTACAATACAAGGATTTATGAAATTTGATTTCAGGATTTATATAAGTCAGCTATACCGTGTGATGCGTTTTCAGATTCATCACTCGACAACTTCCTGTTTGCCGAACACTTGTATGATTTTACACATGATAGCCAAGTTGAAAATTTTCGTCACATTTTTCTCAGCAACTACAATACAAGGATTTCTGAAATTTGGTTTCAGGATTTATATAAGTCAGCTATACCGTGTGATGCGTTTTCAGATTCATCACTCGACAACTTCCTGTTTGCCGAACACTTGTATGATTTTACACATGATAGCCAAGTTGAAAATTTTCGTCACATTTTTCTCAGGAACTACAATACAAGGATTTCTGAAATTTGATTTCAGGATTAATAAGTCAGCTATACCGTGTGATGCGTTTTCAGATTCATCACTCGACAACTTCCTGTTTGCCGAACACTTGTATGATTTTACACATGATAGCCAAGTTGAAAATTTTCGTCACATTTTTCTCAGGAACTAGAATACAAGGATTTCTGAAATTTGGTTTCAGGATTAATAAGTCAGCTATACCGTGTGATGCGTTTTCAGATTCATCACTTGACAACTTCCTGTTTACCGAACACTTGCATATTTTTACACTATTAATATTATCCACTTGCGGCGGGGGTATCATCAGTGAGCAGTAGCTCGCAGTTTCACTTGTTCTATTATGAATAACAATATACGTTGAACCACAAACGTCAAAATCATTCATTCGCGTAGTGGAATTAACTATTTTTGGATTCTTATAAATTCTATATATAACTTTTGGACTAGTTTAAATCTCGGTCTATTTCTGAAATTTATTCTTACATACTTTTGATTTTTTAACCCTGTATGCTAACATTCCTGTGTAAATTTTAAAATTGTTTGTATGCACATTGAACCACAAATTTATGTGACGTATAAAATTTTCTGACGTCAGACACTGAAATCAATGAATGTGTTCGTAGGTAGCAGATGTTTTTGTGTTCTGTTAAATTGTTCCTTTTAAAATTGTTATACGATGATGACTGATGTACCCATATTTTGTACTTTTTGTACAGGTTCAACCCGCCATTTTTATGCCCCACCTACGATAGTAGAGGGGCATTATGTTTTCTGGTCTGTGCGTCCGTTCGTTCGTTCGTCCGTCTGTCCTGCTTCAGGTTATAGTTTTTGGTCAAGGTAGTTTTTGATGAAGTTGAAGTCCAATCGACTTCAAACTTAGTATACATGTTCCCTATGATATGATCTTTCTAATTTTAATGCCAAATTAGAGGATTTATCCCAATTTTACGGTCCACTGAACATGGAAAATGATAGTGCGAGTGGGGCATTCGTGTACTGGGGACACATTCTTGTTTTCTTTAAAAATGTCCTGTACCAAGTCAGGAATATGACCTTTGTTATATTATAGTTCGTTTCTGTGTGTGTTACATTTTAACGTTGCGTCGTTTGTTTTCTCTTAATTTTGAGTGTAAATTCACATTGCGATAAGACGTGTCACGGTACTTGTCTATCCCAAATTCATGTATTTGGTTTTGATGTTATATTTGTTATTCTCGTGGGATTTTGTCTGATGCTTGGTCCGTTTCTGTGTGTGTTACATTGTAGTGTTGTGTTGTTGTTGTTCTCTTATATTTAATGCGTTTCCCTCAGTTTTAGTTTGTTACCCCGATTTTGTTTTTTGTCCATGGATTTATGAGTTTGAACTACTGTTGCCTTTATTTATACATGGACACAAACATGCTAATTAGTTTGTAATAACAACTCAAAAGTTCATTAAACCTCAAATACCCTCGGGGATACTCTGCCATCCTGTGTTTGTTTAATTAAATCATGCAAATAATTAATAATATTTTAGTGTTTTGATTGGTATTGATCGAATTTGACAGCTAATTTTTAAATATAAATTTACTAAAGAGCCTTCTAAAAGCGTTCGGAATTCGGTGTTGACAATGTTCGGTTTTTTCAGGTTAGATTAATGTTAATTGATAGGGACATTTTGTGGGACTTTGAAAACTGTTCGGTTTAAACTGAAATTCGGTTTTAGCAGGGTTCGGTTTACCCAGGTTTCACTGTATATGATTGATCCTGAGATAAGGGAAGTTGAAGATAACCTGAGGTACATACAATGTATTTGTTAATTCTTGTCAAATTCATTCTTACTCAGATGTCTGAATATATCTGATGTTCTTAAGGTAGAACAAACAGAAAATGATAAACTAACAGAAAATATATGAATTAAAATAAATCCACATGTATGGCAATTAAAAAAACCAGCTTGTTTTATATTTTAACCTAACTTAATTTATATTCCAAATCAGGAAATGCAGAATGTTATTGAGGGTTTGTTTTCAAGGACATTACTATAAACTAATCAGTATTGTCTTTTTATTGAGTATCAAAATATCAGCCTCATTTTCTGAGCCACAAGTTTTATGGTTAAAGAACCAAAATTATCATAGGACAGGTTTAATCAAAACAAATCATTTACTTAATTTCATTTTGATAACACCCATTCTAAATGAAGTACAAATCGATTCCTTGCAGTAGGTTTAAAAAAAAATTTCAACAAAAAACAAAAGACAAATTTATTGAATCACTTTTCAATATGAACAAGGGTTGACAAAAATTACCATGCAAACATGAGCAAAATTTCTTACATAGAGAAGTAGAGGTAAACACATGAATATTAAGAAATTATTTCTTTTTTTAACTTAGTTTAGGGCAGCAGCAGTAGTTCAACAATTTATGTTCAAGTTGGACATAAATATAAATATGCCATCAGTAAAAGTTTTACATTTTACGGAAACAAAAACAAAAAAATATAAATTTACTTTTTAAAGTTAAAAAAAAAAAGAAGCAAAAAGTGTTCATATAGTATTGAATAGAGTAAATATTAAGTGAAAAACATGTCACTAGAATCCAGTATGACATGTATTTATTATTGTTTGTTAAATCTGATGATTTAGCACAAAACAGTTTTTTTGGCACAGAATAGCCCAAACAATATTTTTTCAAACAGAAGTCAATTGAAAATCTGGAGAAAACAATGACACTAAAAATATATAAAACTATTTGGTAAAGCTATAAAATTTGTCAAATTTGCTCATCAAGGCATTTCACATATACATAAATACATACAATACCATTTCATTCTATGTGATCATCAATATCACCATTGATTTATATTGTGTTTGCTGCCTTGTATGATTCTGATCATAAAAATATAAAACTGTATAAAATCATCGTTAAAATCCTAGGATAAGATCACAGAATGTCTAATGGCAGCTTCCAAATAAGAAATACTCTTATAAGCATGTTTAGCAACAAATAACACTAATTAAATAAATTCTATATTGGAAAACTTATTATCCTGACATAAATAAGAGATTTTTTAACCAAAAGTAGAATTTATATGCATCATATTTTTTTTAAAACAATATGTTAATTATATTGTGGCTATCATAAGAATATGAACAGACATTTTGACAGAAAATTATTGTTTGAAAGATGAACAATCCTGATATCTTCAAAGTTTCAATGTATATCTTAAAAATGTACTGTTTAAAAAAGAAAGGCAAATTGATTTAAAATATTTTGTAACACATGTCCCAATTAAAAATTAAAAAAAAAGATTATCTTTGCATTGATAATGTAAGATTTGTGAACTATTATGTTGCTCACAAAAGAAATGACAGACTCAAAAGTGTTTCTAACAGCATTGATGCAAACATTAGTAGTTACAGGCTTACATAAGTACTTAAAATGATTCAACAAATTTTTATCAACATGTTGCAAACATTAGATTTAATGACAGACAAGAAGTAATATCTTGAGGGTTATTCACTTTTGTTGTGGAAGAAAATAACGTCTTGCTAGTTCAGATGCTTTATGATCGTAAGATAAGATAGATACGTAACAATAACGTTACGTTACATTAACAATAGTGTGCGCGAAAGTACGGGAAACAATTACATAAGATAACGTGCTAAAGTCTCTTGGCCTATATTCACGACAAGCTATGCAACAAGATATATTTGTTACTGAAAAAAAATTCGTTTTGAAACAAGGATGTTAAAATAATCAGACTACGCTAATAAAAACGATGACACTATAAATTATTGTAACACATTAACCTTGTGTCAAACAAGAGTGCACATGCTGAATTGTCTCCCCTGTTTTACTTATGATTGAATTGATATATATAATATAAGGGTCATAATAGTTTTGCTTACAGAACCTGGAAAACAGAAGAAAGCACAAAAACTTAACATCGACCAATGAACCATGAAAATGAGTTCAAGGTCTTATGAGCCCTACCAGACAGAACTGTTCATCCTGTATTCATTCCATACATGAAATAAGATTGACCTATTTCTTTCTATTGCTGTAACAGTTAACTTGTCTATTGGTCTATTGTTAACAAGACTGTATGTTGTCCTCCAGCGAATAAACCCACAACAGTTCTGAAAAATAAATATTACTGCTTTAACAATAGCTTTTATGTATCCACTATCAATATTAATTAAAGGCATATAACTTTGAAGAAACTAGAGGCTGGATGGATCCTGCAGAAAAAACATTCATTTACCATGACACTCATCATTATAATAACTTGCAACAATTAAAGACCACTATATGAAGAAAAATTGTTTCCAATTCATCCAATCTTGCTAACTGAAAATGTCCCTTATCCAATGCTTTAATAGTATTATTAACCTTTTTGTATCTGTTTATTTCAAGTTTCTTCTTTCCCAATGGAACATGTGTTTCGTATATGGAAATACAATTACTGTCTCTCTTTTTTTTATGTATTAAAATGTGTATTTTGTCCTATTATATTTGTTTTGTTTTGCTTTGTTTTAGAAAAGGCTAAATACTGATTAACATTGATCATACAGTTTAATAGTGTTTATAGCATTCCTTGTAATATTGAAGTAGTTTCCAATAATCATTTTCTTATTTACTTTGTGCATTCAAACTGAATCTTAAATGATGCTTGAAATAAATGCTCAAAAATCAAATGAAATCTTTAAAATGATTTGTAAATCGTTGAAATCATTCTTTAAAGAAGCCCAATGCAAGACATTCTTGGCAAAATTTGCTAATTTACGAAACACTGTGGTCATATTGAATTCACAAGGGAATGTAACGCCTAGAAAATAGGCAGATACAATTGACTTAGTTAAAAAAAAGAAAAAAAAAAAAAAAGATTCTAGTGACTTAGTTAAAAAAAAGATAAAAAAAAAGATTCTAAACAGATAACAACATGACTAAATACAACAAAATACCAGCAGACAAATAACCGCCCATAAAACACATGACAGAACCGTGTTTTCACTTTTAGTGTGATCCACCTTATAAACAAAAAACAATTATATTACAGGTTTCTTAATTTTCGTTATTCCAATTTGAATTTCTAACTCGTATCTGTCAACTTCTTCAATTTTTTCGTCGAGGTCTTCTTCTTCTTCAATAGATTCTAGAATCTTCTCATTGAGGGCGGACAATGTCTTCTGTTTGGTTTTGATATGCTCCATCATGGATCTGAGGTTGACAACATCTTGTTGCGGTTCTTCTGTCGGGTCTGCTTTTTAGCTCACCTGGCCTAAAAGGCCATGTGAGCTTTTCTCTTCACTTGGCGTCCGTCGTCGTCTGTCGTCGTTAACAATTTTTCAAACATCTTCTCCTCTGAAACTACTGAATGGATTTAAATGAAACTAAACATGATTGTTCCTTAGTATATCCTGCACAAAATGTGCCCTTCGATTTTTGATCCGTCAAAAAACATGGCCGCCGTTACTTAAAATAGGACATAGGGGTCAAATGCAGTTTTTGGCTTATATCTCAAAAACGAAAGCATTTAGAGCAAATCTGACATGGGTTAAAAATGTTTATTAGGTCAAGATCTATCAGCCCTGAAATTTTCAGATGAATCAAACAAACCATTGTTGGGTTGCTGCCACTTAATTGGTAATTTTAAGGAAATTTTGCAGTTTTTGGTCATTATCTTGAATATTATTATAGATAAAGATAAACTGTAAACAGCAAAAAAGATCAGCAAAGTAAGATCTACAAATAAGTTAATATGACCAAAATTTTCAATTGACCCCTTAAGGGGTTATTGTCCTTTAATGACAATTTTTCACAATTTGTTCATCATATTTGCTAACTTTAAAAAATCTTCTCCTCTGAAACTACTGAATGGATTTGGTTAAAACTTAGCATGGTTGTTCCTTAGATTATCCTGCACAAAGTGTGTGCTTTGATTTTTGATCCGTCAAAAAATATGGCCGCCGTTACTTAAAATAGAACATAGGGGTCAAATGCAGTTTTTGGCTTATATCTTAAAAACGAAAGCATTAAGAGCAAATCTGACATGGAGTAAAAATGTTCATTAGGTCAATATCTATCAGCCCTGAAATTTTCAGATGAATCAAACATCCAATTGTTGGGTTACTGCCACTTAATTGGTAATTTTAAGGAAATTTTGCAGTTTTTGGTCATTATCTTGAATATTATTATAGATAAAGATAAACTGTAAACAGCAAATATGATCAGCAAAGTAAGATCTACAAATAAGTCGATTTGACCAAAATTGTCAATTGACCTCTTTAGGAGTTATTGCCCTTTAAAGACTTTTTTTCACAATTTGTTCATCATGTTGACTTACTTTAAAAATCTTCTCTTATGAAACTGCTGTATCAATTTCAGCCAAACTTAGGCTAAATGAGTTTCAGTGTTTCAGAGTATCTAGTATAAATTTTATATTTCATTTCCTTGTATGTCAAGAAACATAGCTCCTATGGCTAAAATAGAACATAGGAGAAAATGATTTTTTTTTGCTTTTGAAGAAAATAGGACGATTCAAAGAACATTTAAATAAATTGAAAAGCCAAAATAATCATTGATGAGAGATTAAACCAAAAAAATTCAGGTGAGCGATTCAGACTCTTGAGAGCCTCTTGTTTCAGTAGCTTTATTGCTCGTCTATATGCGGCTTGTACTGTTTTGAGTTTAGAACTCATCTCTAGTTGTGGTTTTTTGTCACGGCACCAATATCTTGAGGGTTATTCACTTTTGTTGTGGAAGAAAATAACGTCTTGCTAGTTCAGATGCTTTATGATCGTAAGATAAGATAGATACGTAACAATAACGTTACGTTACATTAACAATAGTGTGCGCGAAAGTACGGGAAACAATTACATAAGATAACGTGCTAAAGTCTCTTGGCCTATATTCACGACAAGCTATGCAACAAGATATATTTGTTACTGAAAAAAAAATCGTTTTGAAACAAGGATGTTTTATAAATTATTGTAACACATTAACCTTGTGTCAAACAAGAGTGCACATGCTGAATTGTCTCCCCTGTTTTACTTATGATTGAATTGATATATATAAATAAGGGTCATAATAGTTTTGCTTACAGAACCTGAAAACAGAAGAAAGCACAAAAACTTAACATCGACCAATGAACCATGAAAATGAGTTCAAGGTCTTATGAGCCCTACCAGACAGAACTGTTAAATCCTGTATTCATTCCATACATGAAATAAGATTGACCTATTTCTTTCTATTGCTGTAACAGTTAACTTGTCTATTGGTCTATAGTTAACAAGACTGTATGTTGTCCTCCAGCGAATAAACCCACAACAGTTCTGAAAAATAAATATCACTGCTTTAACAACAATTGCTTTTATTTATCAACTATCAATATTAATTAAAGGCATATAACTTTGAAGAAACTAGAGGCTGGATGGATCCTGCAGAAAAAACATTCATTTACCATGACACTCATCATTATAATAACTTGCAACAATTAAAGACCACTATATGAAGAAAAATTGTTTCCAATTCATCCAATCTTGCTAACTGAAAATATCTGTAATCCAATGCTTTAATAGTATTATTAAGCTTTGTGTATCTGTTTATTTCAAGTTTCTTCTTTCCCAATGGAACCTGTGTTTCGTATATGGAAATACAATTACTGTCTCTCTTTTTTTATATATTAAAATGTGTATTTTGTCCTATTATATTTGTTTTGTTTTGCTTTGTTTTAGAAAAGGCTAAAACTGATTAACATTGATCATACAGTTTAATAGTGTTTATAACATTCCTTGTAATTTTGAAGTAGTTTCCAATAATCATTTTCTTATTTGCTTTGTGCATTCAAACGGAATCTTAAATGATGCTTGAAATAAATGCTCAAAAATCAAATGAAATCTTTAAAATGATTTGTAAATCGTTGAAATCATTCTTTAAAGAAGCCCAATGCAAGACATTCTTGGCAAGATTTGCTAATTTACGAAACACTGTGGTCATATTGAATTCACAAGGGAATGTAACGCCTAGAAAATAGGCAGATACAGTTGACTTAGTTAAAAAAAAAAGAAAAAAAAAGATTCTAGTGACTTAGTTAAAAAAAAGAAAAAAAAAGATTCTAAACAGATAACAACATGACTAAATACAACAAAATACCAGCAGACAAATAACCGCCCATAAAAACACATGACAGAACCGTGTTTTCACTTTTAGTGTGATCCACCTTATAAACAAAAAACAATTATATTACAGTTTCTCAATTTTCGTTATTCCAATTTGAATTTCTAACTCGTATCTATCAACTTCTTCAATTTCTTCGTCGAGGTCTTTTCTTCTTCAATAGATTCTAGAATCTTCTCATTGAGGTCGGACAATGTCTTCTGTTTGGTTTTGATAAGCTCCATCATGGATCTGAGGTTGACAACATCTTGTTGCAGTTCTTCTGTCGGGTCTGTTTTTTTCAGTAGCTTTATTGCTCGTCTATATGCGGCTTGTACTGTTTTGAGTTTAGAACTCATTTCTAGTTGTGGTTTTTTGTCACGGCACCAATATCTTGAGGGTTATTCACTTTTGTTGTGGAAGAAAATAACGTCTTGCTAGTTCAGATGCTTTATGATCGTAAGATAAGATAGATACGTAACAATAACGTTACGTTACATTAACAATAGTGTGCGCGAAAGTACGGGAAACAATTACATAAGATAACGTGCTAGTCTCTTGGCCTATATTCACGACAAGCTATGCAACAAGATATATTTGTTACTGAAAAAAAAATCGTTTTGAAACAAGGATGTTTTATAAATTATTGTAACACATTAACCTTGTGTCAAACAAGAGTGCACATGCTGAATTGTCTCCCCTGTTTTACTTATGATTGAATTGATATATATAATATAAGGGTCATAATAGTTTTGCTTACAGAACCTGGAAAACAGAAGAAAGCACAAAAACTTAACATCGACCAATGAACCATGAAAATGAGTTCAAGGTCTTATGAGCCCTACCAGACAGAACTGTTCATCCTGTATTCATTCCATACATGAAATAAGATTGACCTATTTCTTTCTATTGCTGTAACAGTTAACTTGTCTATTGGTCTATAGTTAACAAGACTGTATGTTGTCCTCCAGCGAATAAACCCACAACAGTTCTGAAAAATAAATATCACTGCTTTAACAACAATTGCTTTTATTTATCAACTATCAATATTATTAAAGGCATATAACTTTGAAGAAACTAGAGGCTGGATGGATCCTGCAGAAAAACATTCATTTACCATGACACTCATCATTATAATAACTTGCAACAATTAAAGACCACTATATGAAGAAAAATTGTTTCCAATTCATCCAATCTTGCTAACTGAAAATATCCGTAATCCAATGCTTTAATAGTATTATTAAGCTTTGTGTATCTGTTTATTTCAAGTTTCTTCTTTCCCAATGGAACCTGTGTTTCGTATATGGAAATACAATTACTGTCTCTCTTTTTTTATATATTAAAATGTGTATTTTGTCCTATTATATTTGTTTTGTTTTGCTTTGTTTTAGAAAAGGCTAAATACTGATTAACATTGATCATACAGTTTAATAGTGTTTATAACATTCCTTGTAATATTGAAGTAGTTTCCAATAATCATTTTCTTATTTGCTTTGTGCATTCAAACGGAATCTTAAATGATGCTTGAAATAAATGCTCAAAAATCAAATGAAATCTTTAAAATGATTTGTAAATCGTTGAAATCATTCTTTAAAGAAGCCCAATGCAAGACATTCTTGGCAAGATTTGCTAATTTACGAAACACTGTGGTCATATTGAATTCACAAGGGAATGTAACGCCTAGAAAATAGGCAGATACAGTTGACTTAGTTAAAAAAAAAAAAAAAAAAAAGATTCTAGTGACTTAGTTAAAAAAAAGAAAAAAAAAGATTCTAAACAGATAACAACATGACTAAATACAACAAAATACCAGCAGACAAATAACCGCCCATAAAACACATGACAGAACCGTGTTTTCACTTTTAGTGTGATCCACCTTATAAACAAAAAACAATTATATTACAGTTTCTCAATTTTCGTTATTCCAATTTGAATTTCTAACTCGTATCTATCAACTTCTTCAATTTCTTCGTCGAGGTCTTTTCTTCTTCAATAGATTCTAGAATCTTCTCATTGAGGTCGGACAATGTCTTCTGTTTGGTTTTGATAAGCTCCATCATGGATCTGAGGTTGACAACATCTTGTTGCAGTTCTTCTGTCGGGTCTGTTTTTTTCAGTAGCTTTATTGCTCGTCTATATGCGGCTTGTACTGTTTTGAGTTTTGAACTCATTTCTAGTTGTGGTTTTTTGTCACGGCACCAATATCTTGAGGGTTATTCACTTTTGTTGTGGAAGAAAATAACGTCTTGCTAGTTCAGATGCTTTATGATCGTAAGATAAGATAGATACGTAACAATAACGTTACGTTACATTAACAATAGTGTGCGCGAAAGTACGGGAAACAATTACATAAGATAACGTGCTAAAGTCTCTTGGCCTATATTCCAGTGGGAAAGCCACGGATCAGTTCTGCGCCTCCTTCCATATGACGTAACGGCCAAAAAATTAAGGGCGACAATCGCGATTTTTACATAGACGGCGACAGTATCGCGCCTTCTCGGTAATTTGTTTACATCGTGTACGTGTGATTTTTCAAGAAATTTAGTATTAAAGACAATTAAACTTGTTTCATTTCATCATTAATTAGTTATATAGGTAAGTTTTACAGGTGACTATGCTATATTTTCTTCTTAGGAGATTTTATTTTACAAGAAACAAACATCTGAAAATGACAAGAGACGTTGTTATTTTGGAAGATAAAAATATGGCGGGTGTTTTCCGCTTCTGAAAATAACTGACACAATCGCATCCTATTGGCTATTTAAATATAAAATGACCAAAAATAGTATCTATGATGATAGGAGTCCCTAAATATTTGCATAAATACCCATCACTCCTTGTCAAATTTCTAACTGAGGCTTCGAAAAGGAAGCACATAAATCGACGCCATTTTTCAACAGATTAAGGTTTCTGAGCTCACGAAATCCTACTATTATTACTTTTAATGGTTAGTAGAAAGATATGAACATTATCCATAACATAATTTATTGATCAGATCGGGTTATGGCTATATGTTTGCCTCTTTTTCGATGCTGAAATCCATTAAATATCCACAGACCACACGACATAAACGCCCCTTTCTCAGCCCGAGACTTCAATTTTGATTAAAACTTGAATTTTGGCATGTCAATGTTAGCATTTAAATTTTCATTAAATTATTACGGCTGTGTAAAGCATTTGTGCTGCTTTGTTTGGTTGTCTCGAATAGTAAAAAGGTTAATTAAATGGTTTTATTATATTATTTTTGAACCCAAAAAGTGTGACAAAAAACAAAAACAACTAGAATTGCCATTGCAAGCAATAGCGGATGTCACCCTTCCCCCAATTGCCACTAAGTTGCAGCCATTTCAGAATCGTTTAACAGTGAAGGCACATATATGCATGGCAATACATCTTTCTGTAAATTTTCAGTACATTCACAGCATTTAAAAAATTTCACATTTCTGCCGTTTCCATGGCAACGGCAGCCATTTTGAAAATTTCAAAGTCAAAAGCCTCATCATTACTTGTCAGTTAACTATAACATCAAGTTTTATTAAGTTCAAAGCATTTTGAGAATTTTTGACTTATTTGCAGTTTCCATGGCAACGGTGGCCATTTTGGAAATTCCAACTGCAAAAGTCTGATGCAGTCTTGACAGTCAACAATCATATTCAGTTTCATTAATTTTGGAGCATTTCCAAATTTTTGAAATATTTGATCCAGTATCCATGGTAACATAGTAGTTCCAATGATTGTCAAAATCATTCAAAACCTGGATATAGTGGACAACTATATTGCATTAAAATTTGATGATTTTAAGTTCAAGCATACCAGAGTTATTCACCAAACCCTGAAGTTTTTGGAGCATTTTGGCCTTTTTGCATTGTTTCCATGGAAACGGCAGACATTTTGGAAATTCCAACGCCAAATTCCACATCTACTAAAGTTGCTCATCGTTATGCTAAAGTTTCAAAAAATTTGGAGCATTTTCATAATTTTGAAATTTTTGGTGTAGTTTCTATGGCAACATAGTAGTTCCAATGATTGCCAAAATCATCCAAAACCAGTATATGGGTGGCACCTTCATTGTATCAAAATATAATGATTCTGAGTTTAAGCATGTACAAATAATTCACCAAAACCAAAAAGTGGAATTTTTCACAATTGTTCCGTTTCCATGGAAACGGCAGCCATTTTTTATGGTCTTAGACCCTACTGCAACCCGAAATTTTGTGTTCCCTATTATACTTAACTATCATTAAGATTGGTTCCATTGGCTCCGAGAAAAGTGGCGGACAAAATAGTTGGAAGAATAATAATAATAACAAAGAAACAGAGGAAAAGCAATATGTCACCCGACATTGTCGATCGGGTGACATAAATATAACAACTACATAAGTATAGTTTAATTTTATCCTAAACCTCTATCCATCATTTCTTACAGATAGTACAGGGTGAGGGTTCACAAAATAGGGAACCAGGGGTGGATACAGTCATTTTGAAAAGGGGGTTCCCTACCCAGGATAAAGGGGGGTTCCAACTAAATGTCCCCTTTCAAATGCATTGATTGTCCATAAAAAGGGGAGATTCCAATCCGGGAACCCTATCCCTGGATCCGCTACTGAGAATTATGGCTAAAAGTATAAAAAAATTGGAGAACTATGACTAAAGGAACAAAGAATAGAGAAAATTGACTGTAATAAGGAATAGAGCAAATGACATGCTAGTCAAAATAATTATGACGTCTGACAAGGCTATTTTATTTTTTATCTGGGACGCCTTCCTACGCATCCCAGAAAAAAATTATAAAATATCCTAGCCAGACCTCATAATTATTTGAACTATTTATATATTGAGAAAAGAGAAATGAAACACAAAAAGTATAAAAAATAAATAGAGACAAATGAACTTAAAGAATAAATGATAAAGTAATGGAAAACACCCCATCCAGACCCTTGTTTATCCGAACAACAGTACTATTATTTTTGCTGAATATTGCATATAGACATTTCCCATTTGAATGGTTTTACACTTGTAATTTTAGGGCCCTTTTTAGCTTATTGTTCGGTGTGAGCCAAGGCTCTGTGTTGAAGGCCGTACATTGACCTATAATGGTTTACTTTTATAATTTGTTATTTGGATGGATTGTCGTCTCATTGGCACTAACACCAAATCTTCCTATATCTATGTAAAATATCTTTTAAAGATTTCAGGTATATGAAATATTAACCAGTAGGACAGTATGAATTCTGCCCCTCCTTCCATGCAAAAAAAACCAACAAATTATGTGATTTATTGTTGAATTTTATTGCCACATTCAGTATTGGCTAGATGTTGTGGCTAGGTTTTATTGGTGGTGGATACATTTAATATCAATTACTGGTATGAAGAATTAAAGGTATGAATGATTGAATGAAAAGTTACCTTTTAAATAACAGATACATGTAAGATAATTTAATGTTGCATATTAAGTTATACTTTATTTAAACATTATTTAATATATCTATTAAAAAGATTGATATGTTATTATGTTGATGGATTTAAGGTATTGAAGTAAATGAATAAATAAATAGAAAATTTGTGATGCTGTATATGATTATAAACTTTTCTTGATTTTTTCGGGACGTCTGGATTGGGTGTTTTTAAGCTCAGAATTTTGGGATCCAGGATTTTCTTTCGTGATTTTTTTTTTTAATTTGGGACCTCAGAAGATCATGTTTTTAGATTTTGGGATCAGGACCCCTGCAACATCCCCCACCTCCTTCTTTGACATATAATATAAAGTCATTATTCACATCTGATTAGTTTTCCATAAGTGAAATTCAAATAAAAAACATTCAATTCCAATTTAAATGTGAACCTTCTCATTCTTGGACCACATAGAAATTTGTAGACAATTAAAATATTTTATAATTTCATATAACAACTGTAGAAAAGTTCGAAACTATTTTCATTTGATATCATCTGCATATATTATATATTTTCAGATAACAATAGGAATAAGAAGAGCATGATTTCTATTTTGAGGATTTACATGTATTGGACAGAGGACTATTTGACTTGATTTTACTTTTAACTTGGACTTTTTAACAATAATACTCTTAAATTATTTAAAATATTTTTAACGCATGTTTCATTTTAACATCATTTTTATGACTGTATTTATTTATCATTTAATAAACGTTTATTTCTAAACATTTTTTATATTTTTAAATATACAATGTGAAACACTCAATCATTTTATATTGATAACGTGGGGTAAATGTACACGAGACAACAATAATGCTGTTGCAATACAATAAAACTTATTGTCATTGAAAAACCTGAGATTCATAGATGCAAAGTTAGCATATTCATAGGGGTCCCCTTTTGTGGTTGGTTAAATAGGGAATCACTGGAGCGGGCCCCTCTTAAGTCAGTCAGCAGCCCCCTAGAAAAAGTTCTAGATCCGTCACTGATATCAGGCATATACATGTATGTACTGTAGTATTTGAGACATAAGAAAAATCAAAGATATAAAAAGTCAACTTGATGGTCTTTAATGATTGATTAGGTGTGAAGGACTGAAACAGAAAGGTTTTAAAATCGTTTAGTTCTCCTAGACATAGTGAAATATCCTTGAGGTCTCCCAAATGGCCTATCATGACGACTTTTCACTGTTTTTCTGAAGTGTGGTAACCGCTGCACCTAAATAAATCATTTTCAGTAGTCTCTCTTTTTTCATACTTTTTTGATGAAAAGTCTAAACTAATATTCAAATTAGAAAAAAGAAAACTGAGCAACTTGAACCCACAACATACAATTGATATCAGGTGTTCTGGAAGAGCAAGTAGATCCTGCTCCTTGTGTAGTATTAGAAATCAAATGTCCTGGTGCCCTTTTCCTATAAGTAATCACATGATTTTGCAAATTATTGCAATTATGTGCTTTAAGACTGGAGTAAAATGTGTGAAAAAGTATTATATTGCAGAAAATCAGCACACAGATATATAGGAATGGTATGATTCTGATTAAACTATAAATCCTGTGTCCAAGCTTTGTTTTCTTGTAGATTGGTGTAAAATAAAAATGTGGGTCAAGCATTAATATCAATGCAACAAAACAGGATCACCAAAATCAGAGTGAGACTTTCATATGCCAGTATCAAAGTAGACCTTAAAAGTGATACAGCATTTTGATAATGCTTTAAATGGTCATATAGCTCTAACATGTATTAAGAATTGGATGTACTAGGCATTGGGCATTCCTATTGAATGTTAATCTCAAGTTCTCAAGAGTTAAACATGCCCCAGGGCCCAGACACACTCAAACATGAATGGTTAGTGTACAACATGTTGCTTGATATTCATGATAAGGACAGGACAGACATACTAGATTATGGAGTGTGTGTCCGAGCGAGAACTTCTCTATGTTCATTACTTTAGGAATATCTATCAAAAAGTAGTATTTTAATATTCAGCCCCATTCATCTATTTAGTCAGACGTCAGTCGCTACCTTGATATACCCTATCTTTTGTTAAATTTGTCGGGTAACTTATGACAATAAGCATTTGACGTCTTGAGCCGAACAGTTTTATCATTTTTACACAATTTAATCTACTGTGTGATGGTTCATATTCTGGACGCCAGTCTTTGCTCCTTTGTAATAAATCTACATACCAAAAAACAAATATGAAGCTTAGAAATGGAAAAATATTAAATACTAAACTCGTTCAAAGGGTATCTACACGTCTCAATCTTCAGAATCGCTTATCTAAAAATACTACAATAGCTAACGTTTTTAACAATAAAAATCGTGGTTACCCTTCTATCGATAAGTGTCATGCCAAAAAATGACTTACGTGTCCCCGTCTTTCCACCAACAATACAGTAAGGTCCACATTTAATGGTCGCACATTTTCTCTAAATTTTGAAACTGATATTACTTGAAAAACAAACAGTATTATTTATTTACTCACATGAAACAAACCGGGATGCGGTATTCAGTACGTAGGTGAAACTGGGCGATATTTATCTAAACGCACGCAAGAACACCTGTATCGTTTTAAAAGACCCAATAAATTCAAAAGTATCATTTATCAACATCTTAAGAAGCACAGTCATCCTATTAAATATTTAACAGTTCAACCTTTAGAAGTAGTAAATAAGCAGCCTGGTGAATCTCATTCCAAGTTTGTACGATCACGAAAAATAAATGAATTAAATTGGATTAAAAAATTACAGACAGTCTACCCTCTCGGTCTTAATGATAATATCATGGGAATTGGCAATATATCAAGAACCGATTCTGTTAACATTTTGGATATAGTTTCTAAAACTGTTCGTAAAAATCGTTCTCATGGACGCAGAAAAAATCGCAATCAAAGAAAATTTCGGACCAACCATACAAATATTTCGGACCTAATTTCCATTTCAAAAAACAACGGCAGACATTATCTGTTAACCAAGCTTTGTTCTTTACCTATAAATAAATTAAATAAAATTTTAGAGGATTGCAACACAATTTCATATTACAGTCCTAAGTATGAAATTGTCCAAATTATAATGGCATATTGTTATTCTAAACTGTTTCCAAAAATTGATCGCCCTGAAGATCATAAAAAACATTTTATTAAAATAAAGTATGTCAATAAAGGTTTTGATTTTGTAAATATTGCCAGTATTTTTAACGACCATTCTGTTAAAGACCAAATTCCTGGATATTTTGATAATACTGAACTCCCTCTCATCTGTTATATTTACAAGAAATCTACCCGAAAATATGTGTTTAATTATAGCCAATTGTGTAAAGATGTAAATATCACTGAAAATACACCTATGTCGTGTAATTGCAGTAATTCAGAATACACCTATGGACCAATTTCCCATGTTATAACAGGAGACCTTAACATCGTTCGCGACCGAGAGTTAAAATCATTCCTCAGTAAAGGACCTAAATATCGTCCCCCGTCAACTATTAACTGGAATGAGTGTCGTAATATCATCAACGACTCACTCCGCGCCTACTGTTTGAAATGGGTAAAACGGGAAAAAGCTGACAAAAAATCTTTGGACTCTTTTTTTAATTCAGTAATGAAGATAGTTGATATTCGAATACAACATTTTAAAGAACATTTTACCCTCAACAAAAACTATAAAAACCCTATTTCGCGTATCAAAAATAAACTAACAGAACTAGCCAAGGAATTTGTTTTTGTCCCGGCTGATAAAGCTGCTAATAATATCATTATTGTTTGACGTAAATTTTATATAGAGGTTCTGCAAAAGGAAATCACGAATTCACCAACATTCCAACTGACTTCATTTTCAGAAAACGACATCTGTAACAAACATAAACTTTTAGCTACTTCTTTACAAGCAGAACCAAACACAATGAAAGTCCCAACTATGTACTGGCTTCCGAAGCTGCACAAAAAACCTTACAAATATAGATTTATTTCATCTTCCAGCCATTGTTCAACTACTAAATTGTCTGTTTTACTTACTAGTACACTTGGTACAATAAAAAACCTGATAATAAATTGTTCAAATAAGGCCTTTGAAAATAGTGGAATTAATTACTTTTGGAGTGTCAAAAACTCGTTGGAAGTACTTGATAAATTGCATGCATATATTGGTAATTTTGAATCTGTTCAAAGTTTTGATTTTTCTACCCTATATACCACTTTGCCTCATATTCTTATTAAGAAAAAATTCACATCCCTAATTAACTGGGCATTTAAAAAGTCGGAATGCGAGTACATATGTTCAAACTCTTTTAGATCATTTTTCAGTAGCAATAAACAAAAGAACTATGTCAATTGGACATGCTTTGATACTATTTATGCACTTGAATTTTTACTTGATAACATTTTTGTTCGCTTTGGAGATTCCGTATATCGTCAAGTTATTGGAATTCCAATGGGGACTAACTGTGCACCACTTATTGCGGACCTGTTTTTGTATTGTTATGAGTTACAATTTATGACTAAAATTAGCAAAGACCCATCAAAACAACATTTGATACAAAAATTTAACAATACTTTTAGATATTTGGATGATATATTGGCTCTAAATAATGACGACTTCAGTATGTATACTAAAGAAATTTATCCTGTAGAACTTACTTTAAATAAAGCTAATGATAACAATGACCACTGCCCTTTCCTCGATCTTGATATCTATATCATAAACGGGAAGCTTAATACAAAAATTTATGATAAAAGAGATGATTTTTCATTTCCTATTGTTAACTATCCATTTTTAGATGGTGACGTTCCCTTGTCACCATCTTATGGTGTTTATATATCTCAACTTGTACGATTCGCTCGTGTATGTAACAATGTATTAGATTTTAGCGAGAGAAATTTATGTATTACTGAAAAATTATTACACCAGGGTTTTCGATATCACAAACTGGTCAAAACATTTACTAAATTTTATCACCGGTATAAGGAAATAATTCGTAAATATAACTCAACATGCAGACATCTTATACGTTCAGGTATTTCACATCCAAAATTTTATGGAAATATTCTTTATAAAGCACAAAAATGTCAGTATTCTCCTCAGAAACTAACAAAACCTTTAAATAGACTTATTAAAAGGGGATATAGTTACGATACTGTTGTCAGGTCATTAAAGATTGCATATTTTGGCTTTAACATTGATTCACTGATAGGGTCTTTGCATCGGAACTAAACACATTTATTTCTAAAAAAACAGTTGTTGGCATGACACGGGTTATGTTCTTCTCGTATATTTTATGATAGTATGATACTAAACCCCTAACGGGAGGGATTGTACCTGATATTCATATGATGAAGACATAATCTTTCAATCAGTTTAATTGAGGTCTGGAGCTGGCATGTCAGTTAACTGCTAGTAGTCTGTTGTTATTTATGTATTATTGTCATTTTATTTATTTTCTTTTGTTACATCTTTTGACATCAGACTCGAACTTCTCTTGAACTGAATTTTAATGTGCGTATTGTTATTCTTTTACTTTTCTACATTGGCTAGAGGTATAGGGGGAGGGTTGAGATCTCATAAACATGTTTAACCCCGCCGCAATTTTGCGCCTGTCCCAAGTCAGGAGCCTCTGGTCTTTGTTAGTCTTGTATGATTTTAATTTTTAGTTTCTTGTGTATAATTCGGAGTTTAGTATGACGTCCATTATCACTGTACTATTATGCATATTTTAGGGGCCAGCTGAAGGACACCTACGGGTGCGGGAATTCTCGCTACATTGAAGACCCATTGGTTGCCTTCGGCTGTTGTTTGCTCTATGGTCGGGTGGTTGTCGCTTTGACATATTCACCATTTCCTTTCTCAATTTTATGAGTGAGTGTCAACTTCCAACTTGCTTATTTTTTTTTTATATAAACAACAAGAACGAAGACATAAAATCAAGTGAACATTATTGATGCATCAGATTAATATTTGTTGATTGGTACTTTTTTAAATTGACAAGTTGATTTCAGATTAATATTTACTGAATCAAAGAATGACTGTAACCATTACCCTAAAAAATGGCTTAAAACAAAGATTAACTGAGTGCTTACACTTTGCACTTGCGTAGGCTTTTTATCCAGACAATAACTATTGACTTACCCCTTGCTGAAATTTTTGAAAAGTAGGGACTGAAGTCATTTTTATGGACAAATTTCAGTCATGTGCCCATATGTTTCTGGGTCACGTTTATTTATATCTCGACCAATGAAAAGCTTTAGGATGCATTTGTGTCAGTTCCTTGCAAACAGGGGGATTACCCGCGGTTTTTTGGAAATCTACGGAGGACGTCGTTTGATTTATCATATTTCAGTAACGCAGCACTTATTTTAATACCTATTTTGGCAGTCGTGTGACAAAATCTATTCTGATGAAAAATTAACCTCAAATACTGATGGATGTTAAGTTGTTTTAATAAATTTATATATTTGTTACTGAAAAAAAAATAGTTTTGAAACAAGGATATTAAAATAATCAGACAACGCTTATAAAAACGATGACACTATAAATTTTTGTAACACATTAACCTTGTGTCAAACAAGAGTGCACATGCTGAATTGTCTCCCCTGTTTTACTTATGATTGAATTGATATATATAATATAAGGGTCATAATAGTTTTGCTTACAGAACCTGGAAAACAGAAGAAAGCACAAAAACTTAACATCGACCAATGAACCATGAAAATGAGTTCAAGGTCTTATGAGCCCTACCAGACAGAACTGTTCATCCTGTATTCATTCCATACATGAAATAAGATTGACCTATTTCTTTCTATTGCTGTAACAGTTAACTTGTCTATTGGTCTACTGTTAACAAGACTGTATGTTGTCCTCCAGCAGATAAACCCACAACAGTCCTGAAAAATAAATATCACTGCTTTAACAACAATTGCTTTTATTTATCAACTATCAATATTAATTAAAGGCATGTAACTTTGAAGAAACTAGAGGCTGGATGGATCCTGCAGAAAAACATTCATTTACCATGACACTCATCATTATAATAACTTGCAACAATTAAAGACCACTATATGAAGAAAAATTGTTTCCATTCGTCCAATCTTGCTAACTGAAAATGTCCGTAATCCAATGCTTTCATAGTATAATTAACCTTTGTGTATCTGTTTATTTCAAGTTTCTTCTTTCCCAATGGAACATGTGTTTCGTATATGGAAATACAATTACTGTCTCTCTTTTTTTTATGTATTAAAATGTGTATTTTGTCCTATTATATTTGTTGTGCTTTGTTTTAGAAAAGGCTAAATACTGATTAACATTGATCATACAGTTTAATAGTGTTTATAGCATTCCTTGTAATATTGAAGTAGTTTCCAATAATCATTTTCTTATTTACTTTGTGCATTCAAACTGAATCTTAAATGATGCTTGAAATAAATGCTCAAAAATCAAATGAAATCTTTAAAATGATTTGTAAATCGTTGAAATCATTCTTTAAAGAAGCCCAATGCAAGACATTCTTGGCAAGATTTGCTAATTTACGAAACACTGTGGTCATTTTGAATTCACCAGGGAATTTAACACCTGGAAAATAGGCAGATACAGGTGACTTAGTTAAAAAAAAGAAATAAAAAAGATTCTACAAAAATATACAAGTAACCGCCCATAAAACACATGACAGAACCGTGTTTTCACTTTTAGTGTGATCCACCTTATAAACAAAAAACAATTATATTACAGGTTTCTCAATTTTCGTTATTCCAATTTGAATTCCTAACTCGTATCTGTCAACTTCTTCAATTTCTTCGTCGAGGTCTTCTTCTGCAAAAGATTCTAGAATCTTCTCATTGAGGTCGGACAATGTCTTCTGTTTGGTTTTGATAAGCTCCATCATGGATCTGAGGTTGACAACATCTTGTTGCGGTTCTTCTGTCGGGTCTGCTTTTTTCAGTAGCTTTATTACTGCTCGTCTATATGCGGCTAGTACTGTTTTAAGTTTAGAACTCATCTCTAGTTGTAGTTTTTCGTCACGGCACCAATATCTTGAGGGTTATTCACTTTTGTTGTGGAAGAAAATAACATCTTGCTAGTTCAGATGCTTTATGATCATAAGATAAGATAGATACGTAACAATAACGTTACGTTACATTAACAATAGTGTGCGCGAAAGTACGGGAAACAATTACATAAGATAACGTGCTAAAGTCTCTTGGCCTATATTCACGACAAGCTATGCAACAAGATATATTTGTTACTGAAAAAAAAATTCGTTTTGAAACAAGGATGTTAAAATAACCAGACTATGCTAATAAAAACGATGACACTATAAATTATTGTAACACATTAACCTTGTGTCAAACAAGAGTGCACATGCTGAATTGTCTCCCCTGTTTTACTTATGATTGAATTGATATATATAATATAAGGGTCATAATAGTTTTGCTTACAGAACCTGGAAAACAGAAGAAAGCACAAAAACTTAACATCGACCAATGAACCATGAAAATGAGTTCAAGGTCTTATGAGCCCTACCAGACAGAACTGTTCATCCTGTATTCATTCCATACATGAAATAAGATTGACCTATTTCTTTCTATTGCTGTAACAGTTAACTTGTCTATTGGTCTATAGTTAACAAGACTGTATGTTGTCCTCCAGCGAATAAACCCACAACAGTTCTGAAAAATAAATATCACTGCTTTTAACAACAATTGCTTTTATTTATCAACTATCAATATTAATTAAAGGCATATAACTTTGAAGAAACTAGAGGCTGGATGGATCCTGCAGAAAAACATTCATTTACCATGACACTCATCATTATAATAACTTGCAACAATTAAAGACCACTATATGAAGAAAAATTGTTTCCAATTCATCCAATCTTGCTAACTGAAAATATCTGTAATCCAATGCTTTAATAGTATTATTAAGCTTTGTGTATCTGTTTATTTCAAGTTTCTTCTTTCCCAATGGAACCTGTGTTTCGTATATGGAAATACAATTACTGTCTCTCTTTTTTTATATATTAAAATGTGTATTTTGTCCTATTATATTTGTTTTGTTTTGCTTTGTTTTAGAAAAGGCTAAATACTGATTAACATTGATCATACAGTTTAATAGTGTTTATAACATTCCTTGTAATATTGAAGTAGTTTCCAATAATCATTTTCTTATTTGCTTTGTGCATTCAAACGGAATCTTAAATGATGCTTGAAATAAATGCTCAAAAATCAAATGAAATCTTTAAAATGATTTGTAAATCGTTGAAATCATTCTTTAAAGAAGCCCAATGCAAGACATTCTTGGCAAGATTTGCTAATTTACGAAACACTGTGGTCATATTGAATTCACAAGGGAATGTAACGCCTAGAAAATAGGCAGATACAGTTGACTTAGTTAAAAAAAAAAGAAAAAAAAAGATTCTAGTGACTTAGTTAAAAAAAGAAAAAAAAAGATTCTAAACAGATAACAACATGACTAAATACAACAAAATACCAGCAGACAAATAACCGCCCATAAAACACATGACAGAACCGTGTTTTCACTTTTAGTGTGATCCACCTTATAAACAAAAAACAATTATATTACAGTTTCTCAATTTTCGTTATTCCAATTTGAATTTCTAACTCGTATCTATCAACTTCTTCAATTTCTTCGTCGAGGTCTTTTCTTCTTCAATAGATTCTAGAATCTTCTCATTGAGGTCGGACAATGTCTTCTGTTTGGTTTTGATAAGCTCCATCATGGATCTGAGGTTGACAACATCTTGTTGCAGTTCTTCTGTCGGGTCTGTTTTTTTCAGTAGCTTTATTGCTCGTCTATATGCGGCTTGTACTGTTTTGAGTTTAGAACTCATTTCTAGTTGTGGTTTTTTGTCACGGCACCAATATCTTGAGGGTTATTCACTTTTGTTGTGGAAGAAAATAACGTCTTGCTAGTTCAGATGCTTTATGATCGTAAGATAAGATAGATACGTAACAATAACGTTACGTTACATTAACAATAGTGTGCGCGAAAGTACGGGAAACAATTACATAAGATAACGTGCTAGTCTCTTGGCCTATATTCACGACAAGCTATGCAACAAGATATATTTGTTACTGAAAAAAAAAATCGTTTTGAAACAAGGATGTTTTATAAATTATTGTAACACATTAACCTTGTGTCAAACAAGAGTGCACATGCTGAATTGTCTCCCCTGTTTTACTTATGATTGAATTGATATATATAATATAAGGGTCATAATAGTTTTGCTTACAGAACCTGGAAAACAGAAGAAAGCACAAAAACTTAACATCGACCAATGAACCATGAAAATGAGTTCAAGGTCTTATGAGCCCTACCAGACAGAACTGTTCATCCTGTATTCATTCCATACATGAAATAAGATTGACCTATTTCTTTCTATTGCTGTAACAGTTAACTTGTCTATTGGTCTATAGTTAACAAGACTGTATGTTGTCCTCCAGCGAATAAACCCACAACAGTTCTGAAAAATAAATATCACTGCTTTAACAACAATTGCTTTTATTTATCAACTATCAATATTAATTAAAGGCATATAACTTTGAAGAAACTAGAGGCTGGATGGATCCTGCAGAAAAACATTCATTTACCATGACACTCATCATTATAATAACTTGCAACAATTAAAGACCACTATATGAAGAAAAATTGTTTCCAATTCATCCAATCTTGCTAACTGAAAATATCCGTAATCCAATGCTTTAATAGTATTATTAAGCTTTGTGTATCTGTTTATTTCAAGTTTCTTCTTTCCCAATGGAACCTGTGTTTCGTATATGGAAATACAATTACTGTCTCTCTTTTTTTATATATTAAAATGTGTATTTTGTCCTATTATATTTGTTTTGTTTTGCTTTGTTTTAGAAAAGGCTAAATACTGATTAACATTGATCATACAGTTTAATAGTGTTTATAACATTCCTTGTAATATTGAAGTAGTTTCCAATAATCATTTTCTTATTTGCTTTGTGCATTCAAACGGAATCTTAAATGATGCTTGAAATAAATGCTCAAAAATCAAATGAAATCTTTAAAATGATTTGTAAATCGTTGAAATCATTCTTTAAAGAAGCCCAATGCAAGACATTCTTGGCAAGATTTGCTAATTTACGAAACACTGTGGTCATATTGAATTCACAAGGGAATGTAACGCCTAGAAAATAGGCAGATACAGTTGACTTAGTTAAAAAAAAAAGAAAAAAAAAGATTCTAGTGACTTAGTTAAAAAAAAGAAAAAAAAAGATTCTAAACAGATAACAACATGACTAAATACAACAAAATACCAGCAGACAAATAACCGCCCATAAAACACATGACAGAACCGTGTTTTCACTTTTAGTGTGATCCACCTTATAAACAAAAAACAATTATATTACAGTTTCTCAATTTTCGTTATTCCAATTTGAATTTCTAACTCGTATCTATCAACTTCTTCAATTTCTTCGTCGAGGTCTTTTCTTCTTCAATAGATTCTAGAATCTTCTCATTGAGGTCGGACAATGTCTTCTGTTTGGTTTTGATAAGCTCCATCATGGATCTGGGGTTGACAACATCTTGTTGCAGTTCTTCTGTCGGGTCTGTTTTTTTCAGTAGCTTTATTGCTCGTCTATATGCGGCTTGTACTGTTTTGAGTTTTGAACTCATTTCTAGTTGTGGTTTTTTGTCACGGCACCAATATCTTGAGGGTTATTCACTTTTGTTGTGGAAGAAAATAACGTCTTGCTAGTTCAGATGCTTTATGATCGTAAGATAAGATAGATACGTAACAATAACGTTACGTTACATTAACAATAGTGTGCGCGAAAGTACGGGAAACAATTACATAAGATAACGTGCTAAAGTCTCTTGGCCTATATTCCAGTGGGAAAGCCACGGATCAGTTCTGCGCCTCCTTCCATATGACGTAACGGCCAAAAAATTAAGGGCGACAATCGCGATTTTTACATAGACGGCGACAGTATCGCGCCTTCTCGGTAATTTGTTTACATCGTGTACGTGTGATTTTTCAAGAAATTTAGTATTAAAGACAATTAAACTTGTTTCATTTCATCATTAATTAGTTATATAGGTAAGTTTTACAGGTGACTATGCTATATTTTCTTCTTAGGAGATTTTATTTTACAAGAAACAAACATCTGAAAATGACAAGAGACGTTGTTATTTTGGAAGATAAAAATATGGCGGGTGTTTTCCGCTTCTGAAAATAACTGACACAATCGCATCCTATTGGCTATTTAAATATAAAATGACCAAAAATAGTATCTATGATGATAGGAGTCCCTAAATATTTGCATAAATACCCATCACTCCTTGTCAAATTTCTAACTGAGGCTTCGAAAAGGAAGCACATAAATCGACGCCATTTTTCAACAGATTAAGGTTTCTGAGCTCACGAAATCCTACTATTATTACTTTTAATGGTTAGTAGAAAGATATGAACATTATCCATAACATAATTTATTGATCAGATCGGGTTATGGCTATATGTTTGCCTCTTTTTCGATGCTGAAATCCATTAAATATCCACAGACCACACGACATAAACGCCCCTTTCTCAGCCCGAGACTTCAATTTTGATTAAAACTTGAATTTTGGCATGTCAATGTTAGCATTTAAATTTTCATTAAATTATTACGGCTGTGTAAAGCATTTGTGCTGCTTTGTTTGGTTGTCTCGAATAGTAAAAAGGTTAATTAAATGGTTTTATTATATTATTTTTGAACCCAAAAAGTGTGACAAAAAAACAAAAACAAATATAACAACTACATAAGTATAGTTTAATTTTATCCTAAACCTCTATCCATCATTTCTTACAGATAGTACAGGGTGAGGGTTCACAAAATAGGGAACCAGGGGTGGATACAGTCATTTTGAAAAGGGGGTTCCCTACCCAGGATAAAGGGGGGTTCCAACTAAATGTCCCCTTTCAAATGCATTGATTGTCCATAAAAAGGGGAGATTCCAATCCGGGAACCCTATCCCTGGATCCGCTACTGAGAATTATGGCTAAAAGTATAAAAAAATTGGAGAACTATGACTAAAGGAACAAAGAATAGAGAAAATTGACTGTAATAAGGAATAGAGCAAATGACATGCTAGTCAAAATAATTATGACGTCTGACAAGGCTATTTTATTTTTTATCTGGGACGCCTTCCTACGCATCCCAGAAAAAAATTATAAAATATCCTAGCCAGACCTCATAATTATTTGAACTATTTATATATTGAGAAAAGAGAAATGAAACACAAAAAGTATAAAAAATAAATAGAGACAAATGAACTTAAAGAATAAATGATAAAGTAATGGAAAACACCCCATCCAGACCCTTGTTTATCCGAACAACAGTACTATTATTTTTGCTGAATATTGCATATAGACATTTCCCATTTGAATGGTTTTACACTTGTAATTTTAGGGCCCTTTTTAGCTTATTGTTCGGTGTGAGCCAAGGCTCTGTGTTGAAGGCCGTACATTGACCTATAATGGTTTACTTTTATAATTTGTTATTTGGATGGATTGTCGTCTCATTGGCACTAACACCAAATCTTCCTATATCTATGTAAAATATCTTTTAAAGATTTCAGGTATATGAAATATTAACCAGTAGGACAGTATGAATTCTGCCCCTCCTTCCATGCAAAAAAAACCAACAAATTATGTGATTTATTGTTGAATTTTATTGCCACATTCAGTATTGGCTAGATGTTGTGGCTAGGTTTTATTGGTGGTGGATACATTTAATATCAATTACTGGTATGAAGAATTAAAGGTATGAATGATTGAATGAAAAGTTACCTTTTAAATAACAGATACATGTAAGATAATTTAATGTTGCATATTAAGTTATACTTTATTTAAACATTATTTAATATATCTATTAAAAAGATTGATATGTTATTATGTTGATGGATTTAAGGTATTGAAGTAAATGAATAAATAAATAGAAAATTTGTGATGCTGTATATGATTATAAACTTTTCTTGATTTTTTCGGGACGTCTGGATTGGGTGTTTTTAAGCTCAGAATTTTGGGATCCAGGATTTTCTTTCGTGATTTTTTTTTTTAATTTGGGACCTCAGAAGATCATGTTTTTAGATTTTGGGATCAGGACCCCTGCAACATCCCCACCTCCTTCTTTGACATATAATATAAAGTCATTATTCACATCTGATTAGTTTTCCATAAGTGAAATTCAAATAAAAAACATTCAATTCCAATTTAAATGTGAACCTTCTCATTCTTGGACCACATAGAAATTTGTAGACAATTAAAATATTTTATAATTTCATATAACAACTGTAGAAAAGTTCGAAACTATTTTCATTTGATATCATCTGCATATATTATATATTTTCAGATAACAATAGGAATAAGAAGAGCATGATTTCTATTTTGAGGATTTACATGTATTGGACAGAGGACTATTTGACTTGATTTTACTTTTAACTTGGACTTTTTAACAATAATACTCTTAAATTATTTAAAATATTTTTAACGCATGTTTCATTTTAACATCATTTTTATGACTGTATTTATTTATCATTTAATAAACGTTTATTTCTAAACATTTTTATATTTTTAAATATACAATGTGAAACACTCAATCATTTTATATTGATAACGTGGGGTAAATGTACACGAGACAACAATAATGCTGTTGCAATACAATAAAACTTATTGTCATTGAAAAACCTGAGATTCATAGATGCAAAGTTAGCATATTCATAGGGGTCCCCTTTTGTGGTTGGTTAAATAGGGAATCACTGGAGCGGGCCCCTCTTAAGTCAGTCAGCAGCCCCCTAGAAAAAGTTCTAGATCCGTCACTGATATCAGGCATATACATGTATGTACTGTAGTATTTGAGACATAAGAAAAATCAAAGATATAAAAAGTCAACTTGATGGTCTTTAATGATTGATTAGGTGTGAAGGACTGAAACAGAAAGGTTTTAAAATCGTTTAGTTCTCCTAGACATAGTGAAATATCCTTGAGGTCTCTCAAATGGCCTATCATGACGACTTTTCACTGTTTTTCTGAAGTGTGGTAACCGCTGCACCTAAATAAATCATTTTCAGTAGTCTCTCTTTTTTCATACTTTTTTGATGAAAAGTCTAAACTAATATTCAAATTAGAAAAAAGAAAACTGAGCAACTTGAACCCACAACATACAATTGATATCAGGTGTTCTGGAAGAGCAAGTAGATCCTGCTCCTTGTGTAGTATTAGAAATCAAATGTCCTGGTGCCCTTTTCCTATAAGTAATCACATGATTTTGCAAATTATTGCAATTATGTGCTTTAAGACTGGAGTAAAATGTGTGAAAAAGTATTATATTGCAGAAAATCAGCACACAGATATATAGGAATGGTATGATTCTGATTAAACTATAAATCCTGTGTCCAAGCTTTGTTTTCTTGTAGATTGGTGTAAAATAAAAATGTGGGTCAAGCATTAATATCAATGCAACAAAACAGGATCACCAAAATCAGAGTGAGACTTTCATATGCCAGTATCAAAGTAGACCTTAAAAGTGATACAGCATTTTGATAATGCTTTAAATGGTCATATAGCTCTAACATGTATTAAGAATTGGATGTACTAGGCATTGGGCATTCCTATTGAATGTTAATCTCAAGTTCTCAAGAGTTAAACATGCCCCAGGGCCCAGACACACTCAAACATGAATGGTTAGTGTACAACATGTTGCTTGATATGCATGATAAGGACAGGACAGACATACTAGATTATGGAGTGTGTGTCCGAGCGAGAACTTCTCTATGTTCATTACTTTAGGAATATCTATCAAAAAGTAGTATTTTAATATTCAGCCCCATTCATCTATTTAGTCAGACGTCAGTCGCTACCTTGATATACCCTATCTTTTGTTAAATTTGTCGGGTAACTTATGACAATAAGCATTTGACGTCTTGAGCCGAACAGTTTTATCATTTTTACACAATTTAATCTACTGTGTGATGGTTCATATTCTGGACGCCAGTCTTTGCTCCTTTGTAATAAATCTACATACCAAAAAACAAATATGAAGCTTAGAAATGGAAAAATATTAAATACTAAACTCGTTCAAAGGGTATCTACACGTCTCAATCTTCAGAATCGCTTATCTAAAAATACTACAATAGCTAACGTTTTTAACAATAAAAATCGTGGTTACCCTTCTATCGATAAGTGTCATGCCAAAAAATGACTTACGTGTCCCCGTCTTTCCACCAACAATACAGTAAGGTCCACATTTAATGGTCGCACATTTTCTCTAAATTTTGAAACTGATATTACTTGAAAAACAAACAGTATTATTTATTTACTCACATGAAACAAACCGGGATGCGGTATTCAGTACGTAGGTGAAACTGGGCGATATTTATCTAAACGCACGCAAGAACACCTGTATCGTTTTAAAAGACCCAATAAATTCAAAAGTATCATTTATCAACATCTTAAGAAGCACAGTCATCCTATTAAATATTTAACAGTTCAACCTTTAGAAGTAGTAAATAAGCAGCCTGGTGAATCTCATTCCAAGTTTGTACGATCACGAAAAATAAATGAATTAAATTGGATTAAAAAATTACAGACAGTCTACCCTCTCGGTCTTAATGATAATATCATGGGAATTGGCAATATATCAAGAACCGATTCTGTTAACATTTTGGATATAGTTTCTAAAACTGTTCGTAAAAATCGTTCTCATGGACGCAGAAAAAATCGCAATCAAAGAAAATTTCGGACCAACCATACAAATATTTCGGACCTAATTTCCATTTCAAAAAACAACGGCAGACATTATCTGTTAACCAAGCTTTGTTCTTTACCTATAAATAAATTAAATAAAATTTTAGAGGATTGCAACACAATTTCATATTACAGTCCTAAGTATGAAATTGTCCAAATTATAATGGCATATTGTTATTCTAAACTGTTTCCAAAAATTGATCGCCCTGAAGATCATAAAAAACATTTTATTAAAATAAAGTATGTCAATAAAGGTTTTGATTTTGTAAATATTGCCGGTATTTTTAACGACCATTCTGTTAAAGACCAAATTCCTGGATATTTTGATAATACTGAACTCCCTCTCATCTGTTATATTTACAAGAAATCTACCCGAAAATATGTGTTTAATTATAGCCAATTGTGTAAAGATGTAAATATCACTGAAAATACACCTATGTCGTGTAATTGCAGTAATTCAGAATACACCTATGGACCAATTTCCCATGTTATAACAGGAGACCTTAACATCGTTCGCGACCGAGAGTTAAAATCATTCCTCAGTAAAGGACCTAAATATCGTCCCCCGTCAACTATTAACTGGAATGAGTGTCGTAATATCATCAACGACTCACTCCGCGCCTACTGTTTGAAATGGGTAAAACGGGAAAAAGCTGACAAAAAATCTTTGGACTCTTTTTTTAATTCAGTAATGAAGATAGTTGATATTCGAATACAACATTTTAAAGAACATTTTACCCTCAACAAAAACTATAAAAACCCTATTTCGCGTATCAAAAATAAACTAACAGAACTAGCCAAGGAATTTGTTTTTGTCCCGGCTGATAAAGCTGCTAATAATATCATTATTGTTTGACGTAAATTTTATATAGAGGTTCTGCAAAAGGAAATCACGAATTCACCAACATTCCAACTGACTTCATTTTCAGAAAACGACATCTGTAACAAACATAAACTTTTAGCTACTTCTTTACAAGCAGAACCAAACACAATGAAAGTCCCAACTATGTACTGGCTTCCGAAGCTGCACAAAAAACCTTACAAATATAGATTTATTTCATCTTCCAGCCATTGTTCAACTACTAAATTGTCTGTTTTACTTACTAGTACACTTGGTACAATAAAAAACCTGATAATAAATTGTTCAAATAAGGCCTTTGAAAATAGTGGAATTAATTACTTTTGGAGTGTCAAAAACTCGTTGGAAGTACTTGATAAATTGCATGCATATATTGGTAATTTTGAATCTGTTCAAAGTTTTGATTTTTCTACCCTATATACCACTTTGCCTCATATTCTTATTAAGAAAAAATTCACATCCCTAATTAACTGGGCATTTAAAAAGTCGGAATGCGAGTACATATGTTCAAACTCTTTTAGATCATTTTTCAGTAGCAATAAACAAAAGAACTATGTCAATTGGACATGCTTTGATACTATTTATGCACTTGAATTTTTACTTGATAACATTTTTGTTCGCTTTGGAGATTCCGTATATCGTCAAGTTATTGGAATTCCAATGGGGACTAACTGTGCACCACTTATTGCGGACCTGTTTTTGTATTGTTATGAGTTACAATTTATGACTAAAATTAGCAAAGACCCATCAAAACAACATTTGATACAAAAATTTAACAATACTTTTAGATATTTGGATGATATATTGGCTCTAAATAATGACGACTTCAGTATGTATACTAAAGAAATTTATCCTGTAGAACTTACTTTAAATAAAGCTAATGATAACAATGACCACTGCCCTTTCCTCGATCTTGATATCTATATCATAAACGGGAAGCTTAATACAAAAATTTATGATAAAAGAGATGATTTTTCATTTCCTATTGTTAACTATCCATTTTTAGATGGTGACGTTCCCTTGTCACCATCTTATGGTGTTTATATATCTCAACTTGTACGATTCGCTCGTGTATGTAACAATGTATTAGATTTTAGCGAGAGAAATTTATGTATTACTGAAAAATTATTACACCAGGGTTTTCGATATCACAAACTGGTCAAAACATTTACTAAATTTTATCACCGGTATAAGGAAATAATTCGTAAATATAACTCAACATGCAGACATCTTATACGTTCAGGTATTTCACATCCAAAATTTTATGGAAATATTCTTTATAAAGCACAAAAATGTCAGTATTCTCCTCAGAAACTAACAAAACCTTTAAATAGACTTATTAAAAGGGGATATAGTTACGATACTGTTGTCAGGTCATTAAAGATTGCATATTTTGGCTTTAACATTGATTCACTGATAGGGTCTTTGCATCGGAACTAAACACATTTATTTCTAAAAAAACAGTTGTTGGCATGACACGGGTTATGTTCTTCTCGTATATTTTATGATAGTATGATACTAAACCCCTAACGGGAGGGATTGTACCTGATATTCATATGATGAAGACATAATCTTTCAATCAGTTTAATTGAGGTCTGGAGCTGGCATGTCAGTTAACTGCTAGTAGTCTGTTGTTATTTATGTATTATTGTCATTTTATTTATTTTCTTTTGTTACATCTTTTGACATCAGACTCGGACTTCTCTTGAACTGAATTTTAATGTGCGTATTGTTATTCTTTTACTTTTCTACATTGGCTAGAGGTATAGGGGGAGGGTTGAGATCTCATAAACATGTTTAACCCCGCCGCAATTTTGCGCCTGTCCCAAGTCAGGAGCCTCTGGTCTTTGTTAGTCTTGTATGATTTTAATTTTTAGTTTCTTGTGTATAATTCGGAGTTTAGTATGACGTCCATTATCACTGTACTATTATGCATATTTTAGGGGCCAGCTGAAGGACACCTACGGGTGCGGGAATTCTCGCTACAGTGAAGACCCATTGGTTGCCTTCGGCTGTTGTTTGCTCTATGGTCGGGTGGTTGTCGCTTTGACATATTCACCATTTCCTTTCTCAATTTTATGAGTGAGTGTCAACTTCCAACTTGCTTATTTTTTTTTATATAAACAACAAGAACGAAGACATAAAATCAAGTGAACATTATTGATGCATCAGATTAATATTTGTTGATTGGTACTTTTTTAAATTGACAAGTTGATTTCAGATTAATATTTACTGAATCAAAGAATGACTGTAACCATTACCCTAAAAAATGGCTTAAAACAAAGATTAACTGAGTGCTTACACTTTGCACTTGCGTAGGCTTTTTATCCAGACAATAACTATTGACTTACCCCTTGCTGAAATTTTTGAAAAGTAGGGACTGAAGTCATTTTTATGGACAAATTTCAGTCATGTGCCCATATGTTTCTGGGTCACGTTTATTTATATCTCGACCAATGAAAAGCTTTAGGATGCATTTGTGTCAGTTCCTTGCAAACAGGGGGATTACCCGCGGTTTTTTGGAAATCTACGGAGGACGTCGTTTGATTTATCATATTTCAGTAACGCAGCACTTATTTTAATACCTATTTTGGCAGTCGTGTGACAAAATCTATTCTGATGAAAAATTAACCTCAAATACTGATGGATGTTAAGTTGTTTTAATAAATTTATATATTTGTTACTGAAAAAAAAATAGTTTTGAAACAAGGATATTAAAATAATCAGACAACGCTTATAAAAACGATGACACTATAAATTTTTGTAACACATTAACCTTGTGTCAAACAAGAGTGCACATGCTGAATTGTCTCCCCTGTTTTACTTATGATTGAATTGATATATATAATATAAGGGTCATAATAGTTTTGCTTACAGAACCTGGAAAACAGAAGAAAGCACAAAAACTTAACATCGACCAATGAACCATGAAAATGAGTTCAAGGTCTTATGAGCCCTACCAGACAGAACTGTTCATCCTGTATTCATTCCATACATGAAATAAGATTGACCTATTTCTTTCTATTGCTGTAACAGTTAACTTGTCTATTGGTCTACTGTTAACAAGACTGTATGTTGTCCTCCAGCAGATAAACCCACAACAGTCCTGAAAAATAAATATCACTGCTTTAACAACAATTGCTTTTATTTATCAACTATCAATATTAATTAAAGGCATGTAACTTTGAAGAAACTAGAGGCTGGATGGATCCTGCAGAAAAACATTCATTTACCATGACACTCATCATTATAATAACTTGCAACAATTAAAGACCACTATATGAAGAAAAATTGTTTCCATTCATCCAATCTTGCTAACTGAAAATGTCCGTAATCCAATGCTTTCATAGTATAATTAACCTTTGTGTATCTGTTTATTTCAAGTTTCTTCTTTCCCAATGGAACATGTGTTTCGTATATGGAAATACAATTACTGTCTCTCTTTTTTTTATGTATTAAAATGTGTATTTTGTCCTATTATATTTGTTGTGCTTTGTTTTAGAAAAGGCTAAATACTGATTAACATTGATCATACAGTTTAATAGTGTTTATAGCATTCCTTGTAATATTGAAGTAGTTTCCAATAATCATTTTCTTATTTACTTTGTGCATTCAAACTGAATCTTAAATGATGCTTGAAATAAATGCTCAAAAATCAAATGAAATCTTTAAAATGATTTGTAAATCGTTGAAATCATTCTTTAAAGAAGCCCAATGCAAGACATTCTTGGCAAGATTTGCTAATTTACGAAACACTGTGGTCATTTTGAATTCACCAGGGAATTTAACACCTGGAAAATAGGCAGATACAGGTGACTTAGTTAAAAAAAAGAAATAAAAAAGATTCTACAAAAATATACAAGTAACCGCCCATAAAACACATGACAGAACCGTGTTTTCACTTTTAGTGTGATCCACCTTATAAACAAAAAACAATTATATTACAGGTTTCTCAATTTTCGTTATTCCAATTTGAATTCCTAACTCGTATCTGTCAACTTCTTCAATTTCTTCGTCGAGGTCTTCTTCTGCAAAAGATTCTAGAATCTTCTCATTGAGGTCGGACAATGTCTTCTGTTTGGTTTTGATAAGCTCCATCATGGATCTGAGGTTGACAACATCTTGTTGCGGTTCTTCTGTCGGGTCTGCTTTTTTCAGTAGCTTTATTACTGCTCGTCTATATGCGGCTAGTACTGTTTTAAGTTTAGAACTCATCTCTAGTTGTAGTTTTTCGTCACGGCACCAATATCTTGAGGGTTATTCACTTTTGTTGTGGAAGAAAATAACATCTTGCTAGTTCAGATGCTTTATGATCATAAGATAAGATAGATACGTAACAATAACGTTACGTTACATTAACAATAGTGTGCGCGAAAGTACGGGAAACAATTACATAAGATAACGTGCTAAAGTCTCTTGGCCTATATTCACGACAAGCTATGCAACAAGATATATTTGTTACTGAAAAAAAAATTCGTTTTGAAACAAGGATGTTAAAATAACCAGACTATGCTAATAAAAACGATGACACTATAAATTATTGTAACACATTAACCTTGTGTCAAACAAGAGTGCACATGCTGAATTGTCTCCCCTGTTTTACTTATGATTGAATTGATATATATAATATAAGGGTCATAATAGTTTTGCTTACAGAACCTGGAAAACAGAAGAAAGCACAAAAACTTAACATCGACCAATGAACCATGAAAATGAGTTCAAGGTCTTATGAGCCCTACCAGACAGAACTGTTCATCCTGTATTCATTCCATACATGAAATAAGATTGACCTATTTCTTTCTATTGCTGTAACAGTTAACTTGTCTATTGGTCTATTTTTAACAAGACTGTATGTTGTCCTCCAGCAGATAAAACCACAACAGTCCTGAAAAATAAATATCACTGCTTAAACAACAATTGCTTTTATTTATCAACTATCAATATTAATTAAAGGCATATAACTTTAAAGAAACTAGAGGCTGGATGGATCCTGCAGAAAAACATTCATTTACCATGACACTCATCATTATAATAACTTGCAACAATTAAAGACCACTATATGAAGAAAAATTGTTTCCATTCATCCAATCTTGCTAACTGAAAATGTCCGTAATCCAATGCTTTCATAGTATAATTAACCTTTGTGTATCTGTTTATTTCAAGTTTCTTCTTTCCCAATGGAACATGTGTTTCGTATATGGAAATACAATTACTGTCTCTCTTTTTTTTATGTATTAAAATGTGTATTTTGTCCTCTTATATTTGTTTTGTTTTGCTTTGTTTTAGAAAAGGCTAAATACTGATTAACATTGATCATACAGTTTAATAGTGTTTATAACATTCCTTGTAATATTGAAGTAGTTTCCAATAATCATTTTCTTATTTACTTTGTGCATTCAAACTGAATCTTAAATGATGCTTGAAATAAATGCTCAAAAATCAAATGAAATCTTTAAAATGATTTGTAAATCGTTGAAATCATTCTTTAAAGAAGCCCAATGCAAGACATTCTTGGCAAGATTTGCTAATTTACGAAACACTGTGGTCATATTGAATTCACCAGGGAATGTAACGCCTAGAAAATAGGCAGATATAGGTGACTTAGTTAAAAAAAAGAAAAAAAAAAGATTCTACAAAAATATACAAGTTGAAGAATAACAGATAACAACATGACTTAATACAACAAAATACCAGCAGACAAATAACTGCCCATAAAACACATGACAGAACCGTGTTTTCACTTTTAGTGTGATCCACCTTATAAACAAAAAACAATTATATTACAGGTTTCTATTCCACGTCATGTTACTACAAATATCGACCTCTTTTAGACTCAACCTTAAATCATGGAAGCTATGATTTAACAGTTAACTCGGAAATAACCAGTCTAAACATAAGCTTCAACAACTCAGCAGTTGAAGAGATACAATTATGCATTCAAAATGAAACCTGCTGCCGCACTTCAGGTAATTTTCCCAGCAATATTACTTTAGGGTATATAGAGGCATGCATGACCGTCGATATTCAGTTCTTTGTGTCCCCACCACAGAGTTCAAGATATCAAGCACGCCAAAAAGACGAGCTTGGAGTAACTTTTTATGTAGTTTGCCGTACGATGGTTCTCAATGCAGTTTTATTATTGGTCAAGTCCAAGGTGAAGCTCATATAACTGTAACCTTTACAAATAATTCTTTTACTCACAATAGAACAATGGAGGGAGATGAAATATCATCCGCCAGTGTTTATTCGGTACTCACTACCTCATCACCAACTGTAGAGTTTTCATGCAATTGTGATCTTACAGGGGCCCATATAGAGAGCGACGTACCAGTAAGCGTATTTTCTGTCATTTATTATGTCACCACTTTGAAAAAGGGGGGATAATATATTGTTATTCTACGAATTTTTTCTTCCACGCTTTTTGTCCAGCCGATTTCTCGGAGATGCCTTGACATATATTTATAAAACTGCACCATACTGACAATCCCCATGTGCAAAGTTGCAGGAAGCATGGAATGGTTCAAGATGGCCACCGTTACCATGGAAACGGCAAAAATGTAAAAAACCGAAAAATGGTCCAAATTTAATGAAACTTTTAGAACTAATAACTCATCGTTAGAAGGGGGACATCCATCTTAAGAACTTTTAAAATGGCTACCGTTGTCATGGAAACAGTTCAAACGTGAAAAAAACGAAAATAAATCCTTAATTAATTCATAGAAAATCAATCGTTACAGATACGACCTAAAAACCCCCGAACTAAGAAACAGTAGAATAAACTGTAGAATTCATTGCCGTTGGAATTTTTAAGATAGCTGCTGTAACCATGGAGATAACACTAAAAGTGCACATGGGACCCATATGGAAAAAAACGTCAAAGTAACATTTTCGTACAAATTTTAAGCTCATTCCCGGTTAAATGCTATTGTATTGTCATCTGTCTTTGAAATTTTCAAAATGGCCGCCGTTGTCATGGAAACATAAAAAAAAACAAACAAAAAAAACTTGAGAATTTGAGACAAAATTCTGTGCTTAAGACTATGTGCAAAATATCTTCTAGAATATGCTAGAAGAAAACGAATATATAATTTAACGTGCTTCTTTCTATTCTATACAAAAATCGTGCTCTGAAGAGAAAATCGCCACTGAGAGAGAGAGAAACATGAAGAGTACACATAATTGACATTTCTGCACTTGCATTAAAGTACACATCCGTTAATCGAACACCTGCAAAAATATACACTTTAGCTGAAATCAATCGATAAGCGTGTTATTAAATTGTACAAGATAAAATACTTGTATCGTGTGATACACGAGATATTGAAGAATAAAATGAACAGTAAGTATGCCGCTCCGTCAATATATACACATGTTGCCTGTCCAATGTCCCCTCTAAAAAGAATAGTAATGTACTCCACGATAATATACTTCAGTATCACGTGACACCACCTTTCTTCCTCGCGCGTGTGTCTAATTTAAGATTTTAAAGAGTTCCCCAACTATAAATAGACATCACTCTAAGTCTACGAGAAGAGAAAAAGGGGCGGCGGGGGCCAAAGACATGTATACTAGACGTGCCATGTGACTTTGATACACTCAAACTGGTTGCTGCTACTGTGACAATGTTCAGAACGGGGTGACATCCTCCGCTATTGCTTACAATGGCAAATCTAGTTATAATTATAAGTATACTACTATATTACCGCTCGCGCCAATGGAATCATGGGAGAAGGAATACAGTGTTTTATCGATGAGCAATGCAGTTATAGACGAAGAAGTGATGATTATAACCTCAACTAAAAATACTTTTGTGAAAGTGTCAGGGCATGCTACTGTAAATGTGCCTTACGCTGGCAGTGTCATCTTTACTCGTTTTGACCAAGGCACCACGTTACACGTGAAAGGTTCTTATCCATTACTGGTTCTTCACTCTGGTAATGTCATCAATGCAGATGATGATTTGATAATTAACATGTATCCTGCCATGAACAACACTTATACATGTCTTGACTCTACTAATGGTTCTGTTTTTCTATATTACATGTTTCAAAATGGCACTGGTAGTGTTGAATTTAATTGCACGGAGTTGACAAACCAAACAAACGGTTAAGTCAGAAATGACACACCATTATCTATTGATTGAATAGCATACACAGTTTCTGAGGTATATGGAGATAATAAAAAATGCCAGATTCACACACTTGGAAGAACATATGGATATTTGATTTTTGACGGCGACAGTTACTTACTACAGACCATGGGACAAAAAGTTCATGTGGGTATTTTCTTATTTGTCTCGTACATCTAGTGTTTTACATAATGAGATATGATATAAATGATAATGGGACAACTATCCACTGATGTTTAAATGAAGTTGATGAAATAAATTAAAGACAATCGATCAGCCTTTAACAATGCATAAAAAACATAGAGTAGAGTCGGCTATAAAAGACCAAAATGTAAAAATTATGAAACAATTTAAACGAGAAAAATATCGGCCAAAATTATAACAAATCAGATTACGAAAAACAAATATGACTCATAATTACAATCACTGAACTGCATGCTCCCGACTTTGGACAGATACGTTGCGACTGTGAACTGGTTAAACATGCTTGAAGACACTAACCCTTCCCTCACCTGGGACCGAGGTGTACCAATACAACATAAAAACATACTAAACATTTGTTGTAAAAGGGCTGAATTCATCCGATCGATACAAGCAAAAAAACAACTATAAAAACATGGACCAGACGTGATAGGTTATTCATACATCACTCAATAGTTCATGCTAGTAACAACTATTAAACAAAATCAACTACTGGAAACCAACTAAATTTCGTGAGCGATTTATTTTCCCGACTTCCGCGTGTAGAAAAATAACGCGAATACAAATCGTCACGACTATTTCAAACTTAGATCTTTATTTTTCTAACTACATCAAGTCAGACAATGACATCAATAATGAAGTTGAAATATTGAAGACAAAACAAACTGAGACGGAAAGACGGGTAGATAACATAGAAAATCACAATGAATTCATGAACTCTGAACTACATGCAATTCACAACACACACATTCCAAACCTAGAGAGTTTGATAGAAAAGGAACAAACTGAACGGTTGAAGTTGGAAATATGGGGGCGTAAGTGGAATGTCGTAATCAGAGGGGTTCAAGGAAATCCCAACCATCGGGAACTGCCAAAAGTTACAGAGACATTCACCAGAGTCTTTCTGAAGAATACTCTGAACATCCCAGCAGAACGCGCAGACAACATGCTCTTCACTGCAGTCCACCGTCTACCGTCTGGTGATGAGGACAGACGCAGTATCATGCTCAGGCTATCTAGTCTGATCGACCGAGATGATATCCTTAAGGCAGCTATAAAATTGCCGCCTCGCTCAGGATATAGTGTCGTGCCTGATCTACCGCCCAGTCTCTCCGTTCGCCGAGGTGAACTGTTGAAAGAACGACGGGATTTGTCACCAGAATCTAGAAGGAAAACTAAATTGATCTATCTACGTGATGCTCCGTTCCTGAAGCTGGTCACCAAGCGTTCATAGATAACAACATTAATTTACAATGTACATAATAAAAATTTGTTTTTTTTCAGTTAATCGATGTTTGAATTGTGTTATTTACATTTATTGTCATTATCTTTGTCCTTATATTGTAATCCTTAAATATTTCAAAAGAATTTATTCTAACCTTATTTGTCTGGCATTATTTTTAAATATAAAATTTCTAAATTGTGTATTGCCGGGGTGTCCTCGTCGAGGTCCGCGTTTTTAAAAATCAGCTGTTTTAATCACATGATTTGTTTTGTACGAATGAAATATACAAGTGCTCTCATGGAGGTCCGCGTTCAAGAAACAATAACAAAGATGGCGACCTCCATGCGTCTGAAATTTTTTGTAACCCCAAATAGTTTAAGGTGAAATCACGACTTATTACAATAGTTATAGGCATGTACTAAACTCATAAATATGGGCGCTCGGTAAGAACAACTTGGCAACATTCCAACAACAACTTTTTGTGTTGACCGCAATTTGGCAAAATTTATAAATTATTGCAAACAATTTCTATTTTGCAAACCATGCATTATACATTATTATGTACTCACATGTATAGACAAATCCGGCAGTAGGTCATTTGAAATATTTCAGTAATAACTTCTTTACAATGAAGGATAAAGGTAATCCGGGAACGCATTTACTTCCAATTCCATGCCGAGGGTGTGTTCTATTAGTTTGTTCAATCATTTTCCCCTTATTTTTCATTCTATTAGATGAAACAAAATTACATAAACTGTAGTTTTCAAAATTCTCAAGCTAAAAAGAAAAGAACCGGAGAGCATAGTATGACTTTGTTTTCCTTAATATTGAATGGCAGTACAGGGAATCACCTTTGTGGGATTCAACTTGGGGGGTTTATTTATTTCAAAAATATTTTTTTTCACTTATTACATTTTTGTATGCATAAGATTTGTTGTGTTTAAGTTGAACTTGTCAGTGTCAGGGAATAGGGATACAAAAACTATTTGCTTTCATGCGGCACAACTTGAATATATCTGTGAATTTGATATATTGATTAAATTTGTCTTCATATCTTTTATTGACAATTATTATTTATTAAAGCAATTGATTTATTTTACTACATATACATGTCTTTATGCATATATACAACTTAGGTTAATATTCTAGTACTATGGCAGTTACTATAGGGGCTCTGAATTGCAGGGGACTGCAGAAGGAGTAAAACGCAGAGATATTTTTGATAGATGTAATAAAAAATATGATATAACTATTTTATGTGATACACATTTGCTCGTTCACTGGACACAGCAGGGGAGTTGCTATACTTCTAAATAACAAATTCAAAGTTACTGTTCATAAAGAATATAAACATAAAGAGGGAAACTATTTAATTTTGGATATGACCATTCATGAGTATCGAATAACTTTAGCTGGTATATATGGCCCAAATAATGATAATCCAAGTTTTTTCTCAGAAGTACAGGAGGTAATCTCAAATATTCAAAATTCTTCAATAATTATGGCAGGAGACTGGAATGTAGTTCAAGATTATGAAATTGATACACTTAATTATAAAACAAAAAATAATGTCAAAGCACACACTAAATTGATAGAAATAAAGAACTCCTTAGACTTGGTAGATGTTTGGAGAGCAAATAACCCAGACAAGAAAAGATATACATGGAGAGGCCCAGAACATAAACAAAGTCGTTTAGACTATTTTTTGATATCCACTGATTTTGAATCATTAGTAAATAAATCTGATATAGATACTAGCTATCGATCTGACCATTCTCCTGTTTCTCTCAGTTTAAAATTTTATAACCAAGAAAGGGGGAGGGGTACTTGGAAATTCAATAATAGCTTACTACATGATACTTATTATGTGGCTGAGATTAAAAAGTGTATATCAGACACTGTTAATCAATATAACCTATCAAATACAAATACTGGGGAAGAAACAGAATTATCTGTAAACCCCCATATATTTTGGGAGTTATTAAAATGTACAATAAGAGGGAAAACTATCTCTTATACTTCATATCTAAAAAAAAAAAGTCAAAGGGAAGAATCTGAACTTGAACAACAATTAAACATTTCACAAAATAGATATGCCCTACACCCAGATCAGGAACTAAAAACTGAAATTCAAAACATAGAGGAGAGCCTAAAAACATTAAGAGAAAAAAAAAAAAATGGAATAATTGCAAGAGCAAAAGCAAAATGGGAAGCAGAAGGGGAAAAATGTACAAACTACTTTTGCAATTTAGAAAAAAGACATTATAATGAAAAAATTATTCCTAAAGTTATCAACGAAAATGGAGAGGAAATCTCTGATCAATTCAAAATATTGGAAGAACAGAGAAAATTTTATCAAAATTTATACTCATCTAAAAATGCATTTTGTAAAACGGAACATGAAAATATATTTTTCAATAAAAATAACTCTTTTCTCAATTGTTTATCGGAAGAACAAATGTTAGAAGCTGAGGGAAAATTATCAACTCAAGAATGTCTGAATGCCTTAAAAAACATGAAAAACAATAAATCACCAGGGGTAGATGGGTATACAGCAGAGTTTTATAAATTTTTCTGGAATGACCTTAAGTTATATTTACTTAATTCCTTTAATTATAGCTTTGAAGAAGGCTCTTTATCAATTTCGCAAAGACAAGGCATTGTTACATGCATCCCAAAAGAAGGGAAATCTAAGTTTTATTTAAAAAACTGGCGACCTATCACCCTTTTAAATGTTGATATGAAAATATGTTCCGCATCCATCGCAAATAGAATTAAACCTTTGCTCAAACATATTATTAGTGAAACACAGTTAGGATTTATTAAAGGTAGATACATCGGGGAATGTACAAGACTTATTTTTGACTTAATAGAAAGAACTGAAGAAGAAAATATACCTGGACTTCTACTTCTTTTAGACTTTGAAAAAGCATTTGATACTATTGAATGGTCATTCATAAATAAAGCACTTGAATTCTTAGGTTTTGGTCCTGATTTCTGTAATTGGGTAAAATCTTTATATTTTAATATCGAAAGTTGTATCATAAACAATGGTCATTGCTCTAGTTTCTTTAATATAGAAAGAGGGGTTCGTCAAGGGGATCCTTTATCCCCTTATCTTTTTATACTGGCTTTGGAACTTATGAGTGCAGCAATGAAAAATAACCCAGATATTAATGGTATTAAGATAGATAACTCTGAATATTTGCTTAGTCAGTATGCAGATGACTCAACCTTAACTTTGGATGATGATGAAAAATCGTTAGAACAATCTCTATATATTTTAGAAAAATTCTCTGAGTGTTCTGGTTTACGAGCAAACTTAGAAAAAACTGAAGCCATTTGGATTGGGTCAAAAGCGCATTCAAAAGAAATATTTCACCAAGGAGAAAGATTAAACTGGAATCAGACAGGGAAATTTAAACTCTTAGGTATAAACTATGATCTATTTGCTGTCGACAAGACTGCCTATAATTTCAAAGAGAAAATTGAAAAGATAAACTCATTATTAAATACTTGGATTTACCAAGATCTTACATACCTAGGAAAAATAACAGTCATAAAGTCTTTAGCATTGCCAATTCTCATTCAGTCATTAACAATATTGCCAAATCCCTCTTTTGAAAATTTTAAGAAAATTGAAAATATTTTTTTAAGTTTCTATGGAATGGCAAACCAGATAAAATCAAAAGAAATGTACTAATTGGATCATATGATACTGGAGGACTAAAGATGCCTCATATTGAATCCTTCTGTTATTCATTAAAAATGACATGGATCTATAAATTATTAGACCCTTTCAATCTTTCTCCTTGGAAAATTCTTTTTAATGATAAGTATAGAAAATATGGGGCAGATAAAATATGGATGATGAATAAGGATAGTATTGAACAAATTTCAATATATTTTAATATATTTTGGAAGGACATCCTTCTAAATTGGGCTAAACTGAGGAATGCTTCCCATGACCATAATGATTTAATGGGCCAACCTATTTGGTTTAATAAACTTTTAAAAATTGATAATAAAACTATTTTTTATGAAAAATGGTGTGAGGCAGGAATATTTTTTGTCAATGATTTACTGAATGAGAACAATGAATTTCTCTCTTTTAATCAATTTAAAGAAACATATGATATCGATACAAATTTTCTTCAATTCTATGGTATATATCATATGATCCCAAGTAGTTGGAAGGACCAGATCAAAAACTGTGAAAAGAAAATCAACATTACTTGCGATAATTTAGACTTTTTGAAAACAAATCAGAAATCATGCCCATATTTTTATAAATTATTTTTGGCTACTTATCATAAAAACCCCACAAAATCACAAAATAAATGGAAAGAAATTTTGCATATGGAAATAGCTCACTGGGATCTTTTCTATATGCATCCTTTCAAGTGTTCTTTGAGTAATAAAATGATAATTTTTCAATACAAAATTCTGCAAAGAACTTTAAGCACAAATAATCTGCTATATAAGTGTAAACTTAAAGAAACACAACTATGCAGTTTTTGCAATGAGACAAAAGAAACAATAGAACATATTTTTTGGGAATGTTACATTGTCAAAAACTTTTGGTTTCAACTAGTTGATACACTACATTCAAATTGCAATTATGAGCTTCTGATATCAAAACAAAACATTCTCTTGGGATCAGATATTATAGATATCTCAGGAAATTTTTTCACTGTTCTCATGAAGTACTATATTTATTCTTGTAGATTGAACTCACTGTTACCTTGTGTTAAGATTGCACTAAAGAAATTGAAAAATTATTACATTGTTGAAAAACTATCTTCCACTTTTCACAGTTCTCCTGCAATAGGTGAAAAAATAGAAAAAAAATGGGAACCATTTCAACAACTAATTTTATGATACAAGAAAGATAACTCATACTTAACTGAAAATAAATGTGTAACACAACTTGATGCACATCACAATTGGACAGTGGTTAGTGTGCATCAAATAGATATTATATATATGTATGTATGGAAGAATTAAATATGTGTTACTATGTTATGATAATATGAGTTGAAATACTGGTTGGTTTTTGTTTTTTGTTATGTGATTTCCAGATATTGTTAGAGTATGCCACTATATATATTATGATATGAGTACATGTATGAATAGAATGATTAGATTGCATAAATAATAATTATAATCGTTTAATACCAATTTAATCATTTATGAATATAAGTCAATGATTTTTTATATTTATTTTATTTTATTTATTTTTTGTTTGTTTGTTTTTTGTACTTTTTGTTTTTGTATTGTTCTTTTTTTTTGTTTGTTTTTAGTTTAGTTTTTTGTATTTTTGTATTTTTTTTTGGGGGGGGGGTTTATTTGGTATAGGGAGGGGGATGTTTATAAGCACTGACACTGACAGGTCAAAATGAATAAACTTGTATTGTATTCTTCTTTATAAAAAAAAAAATGCATATAGATATTGTATGAGATGAAGAAATACCAAATAAAGAATTATAAAAAAAAGTCAGACAATGAAATCGCCGTAAAGTGGACTAGAAAGGGATAAACAAAAAAATAAAGTATCCGCGAAAATAAGTTAGATTGCAGTATCTAAGACTCACTATAACTGACATTCTGTTTGAAATATTAGGGGTTTTGATAAATAAAGGCAACATTAGTATAGCGCTGTTCAAAAACACTAATGTGTGGGTAAAAAATTGTAAAAACCGAGACCCTGTATGAAAGCGTTAGCATCCCTAAAACCAGGAACATGACACAAAAGATAAGCATTTTCCACAAGAGCCAGGAACATGAGAAAAACGATAATCATTCTTTTTCAATAACTTTAATTACTTATTACTTTGTAGGAGACAGAACACCATATCATTATACTACTACAATTAAATTTGCACAATAGATTAACAATATACCATTATATTTTGTTTACCGGTTTACAAAATCAAAATCATATTACAGCTAATAGATTTTATTCTTATAAAATAAAGGAAAACACAATTATAATTCATTAGCGCACATACAATTCACAAAAAGTTGTGCCTATAGCAAATCAGGCTATATGTACTTATGGTTGTTGTTTTTTTTTGTTTTTTTTCCGAGAATCAGTATTAGGTGGTTGATCTGTTGTTCCGTGTGGTACTTCTCGTGATTCCTACTATCCTTTCTTCTGTAATATAGTATTCTGTTTTATATTTATATATTATCGCTGATAGTCTCAACAAGATTTTTTTTCTCGATTGAGCCGGTACAGGGAAAGCGAGAAAAGCAATCGAGTTGAGATGACCAATGATAATCTGTGTATCGCTGTTTTACCTATGACGACGTTGTCAATGTCATGTCAATTCCATTAGCAACGCCACGTGCCTCCTGAGTTTCTAGCGATAATTTTTCATCTCTAACGAGTAGTATGATGTGAAAAATTATCACAAAAAAGATCAAAGGAAAAATGCACAAAATTACAATAACAAGACTTGCATAAAACAAATTTACGAGGATCAGTTGAGAAATTTACGACTTAAGACTAAAGACATTAATCCATGCCGTGCACTTTCCGTTTGTGTGAAGCAAATATCCAGAAAAGTCTTTATATAGAATGTCTGTCTCAAAGATGATAGGATTTTACAGAGCTTCCGTTTCTAAACAGTATTTTCTTCTTACAAAAGTGCTGCATACAAAAGAAGCTATTGAATTTTAATTATCCTCTTCTCCAATATATAAAATCAATTTAACTTTTACTGTTATTTTAATAGGTTGTCATAGAAGAAGATTATATTCCAAGCAGTCTTTATAATACTGATCCCAATTGTATGGGGTAAACTATAATATACCGAACTGATGAAAATCAACTGATTTAAATTATTATTATGTTGTATCCCTAGCCATCTCTTAAATAATAATCCAATTCGTAGCATGCAGGCTACTACATGTATTGACCCCGAATGTAAGTTCATAGTAGGCAAGCCTATACAAGACTGGTCCAAATGGTAAAAAAGTAGAGTAAATTTTGTTCATTGTAACAGCCTTTCAAAACCTTATTCATGTGTTTAGTATGGAGTAGGCATCAGATAAGTTATCATTCTCTAAAACACTGATTCAAATGGTATGTAAGACTATAATACCGGTATACCTTGTATAGATTTAATAACCCAAATGTTTAAGGGTATAATATTTTTTTATGACTAACATCCTTTTAAAAACTTTTCTAATTGGCTATAGAATCCAAAGCAGTATCTATAATAATGATCCAGATTGTACTAATAGAGTAGGTTATGCAATAAATATCCTTGGGCTCTAAATACTGCTTAAATTTTACACGTGAATCTATATCATCCTTAGCAATCTCTATATTATAGTCCAGATTCCTCGGATGTTTGGTGGTCTGTTTTTGGAATGTGATGGGGTCGTCAATACTGATCCAAATGTAAAGCATGATGTCCACTGTCATATAAATAGTAGTGATCAATTATCAAAAGGAATCTGTACTTAAACGATCTTTAAATCGCATAATCCATTCAATACAGATACAAATGGAGGGTAAAAAGTTAAAAATGAGAGAATCGCATGAACTTTAGAGGAGAGAATTATAAAATAATACAAAAGGTAAATGAAAGACAAACGAAGATTTTTTAGATCATACTCAGTATGCATAGACACACGTCCGGTAAACCGTTGGTGAATTGCTTCGAAAAAAAACTAGTCTTTTTTTTAAGAACGGTTTTTATTACTCTTTTGAAGCGGTTATAGCCAATGTATGAAACTGTTCTTAAGGAGTAAAATTACAACTAAATCAACAAGGTTAATTTAGAGATTAGTAAAACGTAAAAAGTAAAAGCATTGAGGACAATTCCTTAAATATAAGCCCCCTATCTTTTTATTAGCAATCATCTTTGTTTAAGGTATGCGTCTAAGACAATAGTTATCAAAGGTACCAGGATTATAATTTAATACGCCAGACGCGCGTTTTGTCTACATAGAACTAATCAGTGACGTTCAGATCCAAATAGTTATAAAGCCAAATAGGTTAAAAGTTGAAGAGCATTGGGGACCCAAAATTCCAAAAAGTTGAGCTAAATACGGCTAAGGAAATCTATTCCTGGGATAAGAAAATCCTTAGTTTTTCGAAAAATTCAAAGTTTTGTAACAGAGAATTTATAAAAATGACCTTATAATTGATATTCATGTCAACACCGAAGTGCTGACTACTGGGCTGGTGATGTAAAACGTCCCAGGTCAATAAATTAGATAATCCCATTTGAGCTGTGAGAACAGGAACACTAAGAACTAAGATAGAAACCCACAGAACAGTACATCATAAAAGAAGACTTTTTACAAACAAACAATTGAATAAAACTACGTATACATGGATATATATATCATCTTGGATATCATGATGGAAATTGTATTCGTCAGACGTGTTGTTCGAGTCTTCAGTGACGTTCAAATAAAAAAAGTGAAAAATCCAAATAAAACAAAATTGAAGAGAATTGAGAACCAAAACTTCCAAAGGATTTTGCCAAATAACGCTTAGATAATCTATTCCTGTGGTAAAAAATCCTTATTGTTTCAATCAATTCATCACCAGCCCAGTAGTCAGCACTAATGTGTTGTCATAAATTATCATTGATATGGTCATAATTATAAGTTTACTGTTTTCAAAACTTTAAATATTTGAAAGTCTAATGCTTTTCTCCCTCAGGAATAGATTACCCTTGCTGAAGTTTGAAAGACTTAGGAAAGCTTATTCCTCAATGCTCTTCACCTTTGCACTTTATTTGGCCTTTTTAACTTTTATAATTCGAGCGTCACTGATGAGTCTTTTGTAGACAAAACACACGTCTGGCGCAAATACAAAATTTCAATCCTGGTATCTATGATGAGTTTCGTTATTATTCAAGGTTTTTTGAAAAGTTTATCTATCAATATCACCATGTCAATGATAATGTATGCTAACGCTAAAGTGCGGATAAGTACTAATCTTTGCAACTCTATATGAAGCGTTAATGACCAAAATGTTCATTCTGTTATTGTGCTATGGTAAAATGGTGTACTCTTGTCTTTCGTATTTTTGCTTATGTAATTTTTCTATATGCATTTTTGTTTTTCTTTGTAGTCATATTTTTTATTTTGTTTTTATATTGATAAAGATTATAACACAATGTTGACTGCTGTACCCCTATTATTATTTTTGTTTAACATTTTTGTCTATCATGTCTGTTAGTTTTGTTCACAAATTGGTGTCAATATAATTTTATGCGACTGTAATACAAGTTAGAGGTTTAGCGTGTTATCAAACCAGGTTTAATCCACTACTTTCTACATAAGAAAATATCTGTTCTAAATCAGAAATATGAATGTTGTTATTCATTAGTTTGACGTGTTCAACCTTTTGTTGGGACATTAGATTATGGACTGTCCGATTTGAATTTTCCTCGGCGTTCGGTCTTTTTGTTAATTAACTATTTTAAAATTGAATATTAAGAGGAAAAAAATATTAATATTAAGAGGGAAAAAAAAGAAAATATCTAAAAAAATTGAGGAATCCGTTATGTATTTTAAAGACAATTCATGAAGGTAAATCAAGAAAAGCGCTTCGGGCGCAAGAAATTATTAAACGTGTTGTTTTCAATTTTTTATATAAGACAGATATTTTTTATATGCAATCCTTATTCAATGTAATTAACTTATATAGAACATGGCGAATAGAACAATTAAAAACGTTATAAAAAAAACCAAAGACATGTGTGAGGCCAGAAAAACTAAGAACTAAGATAGAAAACCACGGAACAAAACCTAAAAGACAAAGCAGACTATTGTATCACCAGCCCAGTAGTTAGCACTTGTGTTTTGACTTTAGTTATCATTGATATGTTCATAATTATTAATTTACTGTAAACAAGACTTTGAACTTTTGAAATACTAAGGCTTTTCTTCCTCAGAAATAGATTACCTTAGCTGTATTTGGCAAAAATTTTAGGAATTTTTGGTCCTCAATGCTCTTCAACTTCGTACTTTATTTGGCCTTTTTTAATATATTTTGATTCGAGCGTCATTGATGAGTCTTTTGTAACCGAAACGCACGTCTAGAGTAAATATAAAATTTCAATACTGGTATCTATGATGAGTTTATTGGAAAACAGTTGAATACACTAGGTATAAATGTATCAGAGTTCATTGCGTTCGAGTTATTCAGTATGCAAGTTATTACTTGATAACCCTTAGAGAAGAAGCCTTCATTTGCGTGAAATAAATTGCCATAGGACGGTATTTTCAAAAAATATCTTAAAATATTTTAATGATATGTTCATTAGTATGTAGTTTGTCAGTCTTTCAAAGTGAAAATATAAGGCATGCGTTTCACCTTAATACCTTTGATGTTGTAAACAAAATTTTTATTTATTTTTAACAGATAATGTAACTGACAGTTATGGAGTAGAGTTTATTGTACTACAACCAGCAAATGCGACACTAATATTGTTCTTATCATGTATAGATATGACAAATATTACCATATATTATGACGAAATTACCAATCAGTCCATTCTTTGTAGTAACACGGAGCCGTCGTACAGTGTTGACGTTAAAAGTAATGTTTCCAGTAAGCTGTTAAGAATTGAGACAAACTTTCTAATATCCCTTTATGTAATTGGATATTTAGCACACGGATTGTTTGGATATTTAGCACTTCCCATAAATATTCTAGGATACGAATATATGGTGGTATCATATCTAAATTATACAGACATAAACAATAGTCAATGGAGTCACTGTTATATTGTATCTGTCTACACAAATACTGAAATACATGTGTTACCTAAACCTGGATTCGAGGCAGTTTACAATGATGGAAATATTGTGGGATCTGAACAAAAAATATATCTAAACGGATATGAGACAGTCACGTTAAAATCATCAACAATTGATCTAACTGGGATGTATATTAAAGGATACAAACCTTTTCAGTTATATTGCGGAGGTTATTTAACAACTTCTGTATTTTACGAACAACTTATTCCTTTGAACGCATGGGACTATAAGTATGTCTTGAGATATGTTTCCGGTATGGATGATATGGATTGTTTCTATAGAGTAGTAAGTTCAGAGACCGATAATCAGATCGAAATCGAGAATGCAAACGGAGATATATCTAACTACCATGTCAGCCGCGCGAATTACTTGGACTTGTTTCCAGTAGAACAAGAAATCAGATCAAACTTAACTATTCTTGTGGTGCTCATTTGTAGATCATTTGGTGGAGATATTTCATTTTCTTTAGTGCTGTCTAATAAACAACTCACTGTAACGCCAACCAACGACAACTTTACAAGCATAATTCGAACACGGCAGATTTTGTTTTACAGGGATGACTTACTGGTCGCTTCACATATTGCAGCAATAAAGATTAACACTGGTACAGACTTAATGATAATCATGATAGCATTAAAGGAGTAGGGTATGCTTCATATTCATTTAATCTGTTGGAATAATAGTATTTGCTTTACGAAAATTAAACTGTTCTTTTGTATGTATTTCTTAACACTGTTATTGGACAAAAATACAGTATCTGCTGAAACATAACTTTGAGGGAAGAATCGGGGGAAATGCAGTGTTCTAGTAGATGTATGCCCGTCTCCAGTGAAGAAGGTCGTTGAAATTAGTAGCTGGTGCGTCTTTCTAAAGTATAAATGGGTCTTTTCGGATCAGAATGTGTCCGGAAAGAGTAAATTGCAATTAAAAGATGTGGACCAATGCACAGCGGAATTCATATTCATATCACATCAACATGTTGCTGTCTCTACACGATTACATTTCTTACTAAACGTAACATCATCTATCATTTATTCATCACGTGTAACTAATCAATGAATAGAACAAGACTAGGTGACTGTTTTTTTTTCTTAATAGGCATGCCCTTTGACGAAAATTGAAAATGGTCTCCTGGATACTATAGGATGTTTCTATGGAACAGGAAATAATAACAGCAATACAGCAATTAGTAATAACAATACAGCAACTGATAACAACAATACAGATATAAACTATAAAAATAAGGATATCTGGTATGATTGCAAATGTGACAATTATCCACCAGGGTTGAAATGAAGAAAATTTAAGCATTTATGTCTCAGTACGACCTTCAACATCAAGAAAAGGCCAATACTGTACGTTCATCTACAAAATACCTCAAGGAGAAAAATGTGATGCAACTCAAATGAAAAACTATCGGCCTAATTTATAGCAATACAATTTACGAAAAACAACTATACAGACTTTGGACAGCCACAATGTGGTGGTGGTTAATATGTGTGGTAATCTAACATGAGACAGCACAATATCACAATATAAGAAATCAAAGCATCATAGAATTTAGTAGCTAGTCTGACATTTTTTCTGACCATTATTTTCATTAGTATATTTTTATCTTCATTTTCATATTATCACTGTAAAACTTCTATTCATTTGCCAAGAGATGGAGAATTTTGCAATATTGATTCAAATTATTTTTATTTTAATTGAAGACACTGTCAGATCTTTTTTCAAGAAATATTTAAAACTCAATAATTTTGACAAGAATGTTAATCTTCAAATGATTTAAAATATTTTTTTTATGCCATTTATGATATTGGCATTATAATTTCCAACAAGAAACAAAAATAAATAAATAACTTTTATTTAATTTTGGTGTTCATTCTTCGGTAAAGAAAATTTAGTTTCCTGTATTCGAATATACATATACAACTACCATTGGTCACTGATTTTTTGAAACATTCCTTCTTTCCATTCTCCATTCTTTCCTCAAAGCAATACATATAGTTTATAACTGTGTAATAATTAAACAAAATAGAACTTTATTGTTAGAAAATTGTCAAAAATATAATCGATGTCAGGACCTATAAAACAATATTTAAAGATTGTACTACGATATTAGATTGATAACCTTTAAGAAAAAATATCCAGTTAAAAATCTTAAACTTAAAAAACCAATAAGCGCGAACAATCAGATCAGACTTACAACAAGTAACTCAAATCTCAAGCTAACTTTAAAACTGAATTTGTGTAGTTTGAGTTTAAATCAAAGATTTTCTACAATTTGTAAGAAGGCAAAATTCAATAAATAAAAAGACAATAAGACAAATTAGCAGTTCATTACAGTGAAAAAAGGAATATTGTGGTTTACGTTAATTCACATGGACCTTAAGTTTGGTGTCTAATAAAAAATTAAAAGTATTTCAAATAACATAAAAATATTATGTTAAAAATACTAATAGTCATTAACATGTATTTTCTTTTGATAGACTGTGAATGCAACTGTGACAAGACTCCAAAACAATCCAATGAAACACTCCAGGAAAAGGGTCGATCAACTGTGAAAGAGTTATCCATAGATAAAACAACGCTTTCTAGTTACAAAAATACAAAGATTTCTGCCGCCGACCCAGACCAAGCTCACGTGGCATCTGTGGCTGCCGTCATTTTGGCCACTTTAATTGTGATTCTACTCATATTCTGACATCCCCATGGTTATTTCACATTTGAAAATTCTAAAAGCAAATTGCATGGAAGGCTTCCAAAGTTGCCAATCCAAAAAATAATTTATATTCTATTATTTCTTAATTTCAAAGTCGTTGTTGAATGAACAAATATTTGTATAATTGTATGTATGCGAGATTTGTGTTTACGAGTGTTAATTTTTAATCCTATTACACAGATTGTCGTTTGTTTTGGGGAAAATGACAACGATATTTTGTAATTAATAAGACAAGTATCTATATCTTGCCATATTTCCTTCCTGTCTTATTCATATATTAAAAGGAAATACTACATACAAACCATACCATATATATGTTGTAAACATATAGTTTATTTGATACGATTCAGCGATTAGTAAAACATTTAGTTTTTTTATTTCGATTCAGCGACCTTTTCTTGCTCCATTGACAAAGTGTAACTTATTACTGTGTGAATCCAAGGATATACAACTTTAAAATTTTAATGAAAATAAACGAATGGTACACAAACAACGATCTGAAATGAACCGCTACAGTGAAAGGGAATCAAACTTGACTTTTAAGAGAAAACACGATTAAGGTAAAAAAAAATAATAAAAAATATGTTTTGATTCAAATTTCACGTTCTTGAATGCTAGTAGGTACTCATAATAAATAAATGCTTTTTAATTCTACTGTTCGTCATTTTCTGTTAAATTGGCATTGCAACGTCTTATACGGTTTTGAATATTAGCATATACATATTTTGGAATCTCTGAAGAAACATTATTTGTCTAAATCATCTTGTGCAGTAAAATTCGTACTGTTCACTGTTTGTTATTTTATCCAAACATTTTAAGTGATTTGAAATGATTTTATCTATTTAGAAAAAAGTTTAATGGATATGTGGTGTATATGTCAGTAGGACACCAACTTAACGTTGTACTCTACATCAGTATAACACTTCATGTCAATGAGTTCACACGTTTTCAATCATTCATTTATGAACAAGTTCGACGAAAACTAACTGGCCCAACACATTAGCAAGCCATAAATTTGATGCCCTTTGAGCATTCTGCATTTTAATGTCTGTGAGCAATTTAAGCGTTATTCGTGAAAAAAATGTATTAATGTATATATTTAATATTTACAGGAAAATCATGGCTTACTGTGAAATACTAAATAAAAGCTCTTTAATGGAATGTTAGTTTTGATTCATATACCAACAGTGACTGTGGATAAAGTGTCGTTAACGTACGTCGAACCAGGAGTCCTATATGGATAGCGGTTGGAATACCAGACGGTCATTTACTATCTCAAGAGCATATTTCAATTTCATAATGAATCCCAGTTAATATTTGGACTCATCTAGTGCCATTTTGTTTCGTATTTTTGAAAACGTATAGCTGCATCAACAATTTAGGAGACGTAACATATGTTTCTGTGTTATTATGCCTTGCATTTGGTTCTATCATGTACACATTGTTCAGCGTCCTTGCGCACACCTTACACTCGAAAGCTCCTATATATCACTATACATGTTATACTCTTGACTATATGGGAATAGGATACTATGCGTTAGGTGCTTGCATACTCGTATACTACTGTTTTGTCATGAGAAATACTACGCAATGTTGGAGAACTGTTTCCTTCCTGTGGTGGTAGTAATGAGCTGGTTTGGGTTCTTCTGCTGTACCGTTTCCAAACTTCACTACAGACGACCGTATCCATTTTAGCGAAAGTTATGGAGCATATACTCATTCGGATTTCAATTTGTGTTAGTTTCCTCTGTAGTGGTTGCTAGATATTATGACAGTTTGATGGATAATACAATATCATTCCCGAATCATCACACCCTTATTTTTGTTTATTTTCTTGTATCTGTTTTCTTTTTTTCTAGTCATATACCCGAGAAATTCTATCCTGGAACCTTTGATTTCATTGGACATGGACATCAAATATTCCACATAATGGTTTCGCTTGGAACTCTTGAACAATTTAACGCATCTATGATATACATTAGATGTCAGATTCCGTTATTGACCAATGACAAACCTCGTGCCGATCAGATCGTACTGTCTATGATAGCGTATACAGTAATGGCTCTTACTACCATTTATTTTCTTAGACCTATAATACAAAATCGTATCAAAGAAGATGTCGAGTTGAAGCAAATGAGGAAGAGGAAAAAATAAAGATTTATTTGGAATATTACTAACGAATGCTTTAAAAACTTTATACGAAAATACGAAATACGAAATATTCTATTAAAGAAAGCTCAATTATGAACATAAACATTAATAGCATAGATACAACAAAGAGTAACATTTAAACAATCTTAACTAAAAGTGATACTACACAAGTATCAAGGTATGTGTGTTCCAAGGGGAGTAACTCTAGTGTAAAAAATATCAGTAATCAGTTTACATATTATAAGCAGCAAACAAAAATTTCACACTTATATTCTAAGTAAAAAACACATGTTTATGTACTTAGCTATACTTTAACATACATCAGTGTCTTCATTACTTAACAACCACATAAACTGAGAATCAATATTTGTGGAATTAGTAATGTTTTATTTAAACAGTTGTAGATTAACTCCTTCCTTAAATGAGAAAAATTTTGACAACTTAATAAAAAATGTAACTCATCTTCAACCAAATTTATATTACAGTTCTTACAAATCCTGTTATCTATAGGAGTTTTTGGTATATCGTATTTATAATAATGGATAATGATGCGGCATTGTAGTACAGCAATTACGGAATGGTCAGAGATGCATTTTATTAATGTATAAATTTAATGTTCGGATTAGTTGCTATTATCTATATACAACTCAGATGAAATATTTAAATGGTAGTCGCATCCATTTAATATCAGGTTAAACAGAACTCATAAAAGATATATGACTTATAATGAGGTACACCAGAACCGAGTTTGTCTACATCATACTCATCAGATATCTCATCAGTAACAATAGAATCAAAACAGTTGAAAGGACAAATCGAAGATGAAGTAAAAGAGCCATTGTGTCAAATTCGACTACGGCATTCTATTCCTGACGGTTGTGCTTCGAAATCAGATCTATCAGTAGATTATTTATAGGATCTAAATACCGAGTGTTAACCCGCACATTCTGTTACTTCACTGTCACAATATCAATATTGCTGATTTTTTTGTTTCCCAAATTGCAGTTTGATTTCATTTCTACAAACTGAAGCTCTGATTTTATTTTTCTGAAAAAAATGTAAGGAACATTTTTATGGGACTGACGAACTGAAGTCATAAATACATATTTAAAGATACATACAGGCATTCAGGATTACAATACCTCAATGGAACGCATTGCAATTTTTTATAAGTAAGTCTCCCATAAGAGACATGTTTAGAAGGAACAGCTCACATTTACTGTTCTTTATACTCTCATTTAAATATTAAAACTGTGAGTAACTTGTTCATCTGCACTACCAAACAAATTGCACACAAAGTAACACAGCATGTCCTTATTTTGATTTATTGATGGAATCAAGTCAACAGACAATGCATGAAAAAAGTAATAATTTATCTTCAACATGTACTTGATGGTATATAGAATAGGTGCGAAAGATACCAGAGTGATATTCAAACTTATAAATCGAAAATAAACTGAAAACGCCATGGCTAAAAAGAAAAGGCATACATACAAATAATAGTACACAAGATCCAACATAGAAACGTAAGACTAGGCACAAGATCCACCCCAACAACTGGGGGGATAGCAGGTGATCCGGAAGGGTAAGCAGATCCTGCTCCACATGTGGCACCCGTCGAGTTGCTCACGGTAAATAGTCTTATCAGTCAGGTCACATTCGTGAAAAGGGAACAGGATTGTAGTTACGACACAGGGAACATATTGGATTTCATCTGTGAAACTGAAATTCCATAACGGTAAACCAACTCGTGATGGCATCCATAAAATTTACGAAGGGTTGTTTTAACTTCACCATTTGAAACTCTTGGTTTAATTGCTTCCTTGTGAGGAGAAATCCTTTATCAAGGAAATCATGATAGGAAAAATAAGCCCGGGAATATCGTATCAATTGGGAGATATATACTCCGTATGTAGGCGCTGCATGAATCTTGGTACATAGAAATCGAAAGTTCACAATTCAGAAACTGAAATCATCTCTTTTTTATAATGTATATTCAAAGATGTAAAAAATGGACAAAATTAAGGAATTTAACTCATCTTTTGTGTATATATAAACTTACTGATAAATGGAAACTTTTACTCCTGTTACATGTAATAGCCTACTTATAACAGATCAAACATGACCATTTGACAATATCTTGGCTTTGTACATGTGTGAAGTATATGGGTGAGGGTGGCAGATTCCCTTAAAGATGCATTTATATATACTATAATACAACAAAGTGCATGTTTAACAATAAATTTGATACAATAGCTTTTCCACCTCATTTTAGTAAGAAATTGCTAGAGTGCAAAACGGGAGAAGATTCAAAGGAGGCAAAATTTAAGTCAAAGAACTACAAAAATATAAAACAACACGTTTAATAATTTATCATATCCATTGAACATGAGACGATAGAAAAACAACTTCACAAAATGGTTCTCTAAAAACTATAGACATCAGACAGACACGACCAGAAAACGCTAGGAAAACAAATGACGATAGACCAATAAGTCCATAAACGCTACTTATAAAACCAAAGACGACAGACAAACAAGACCGCAAAACGCTACTTAGAAAACTTAAGATGAAGCCAGACCATCAAGTCAGAAAAACTCTACTTGGAAAACAAAAGACGACAGACCAACAATACCCCAATAAGCTACTTTGGAAACCAATGTCGACATACCACGCAAAACGCTATAGAAAACCAACAAAACGATAGACCAACAAGACCACAAAACGCTAATTAGAAATCTAAGGAGGAATATATTGGAAACGTAAAATCTAGAGTTCATAAATACCGACCGGGAGCCAATGTCAATAGATATTAAAAAAATCATAAAAAATTCAAGAAAATTGGTGAAAAAGTTTTTGAGTTATTGTCCGAAGGGTTGATAACGGATTTATTAAAAAAATCATCAAAATTTCAGGAAAATTGGTGAAAGCGTTTTTGAGTTATTGTCCGAAGTGTTGATGACGGATGGACAACGGTATACGATAATACGTCCCGTATTAAAACTCATAAATTCGTCAAAAAGATTCAACTAATGACAATACTATATATAGACATCCAATGTTTGCATTCATATTGGAATCTAAGTCATCTGAAATGTGATGGAGGTAGAACTTGTCATTCCCAGTTTATTAGTCGTGTTAAAAAAAATCCATTATGGCTGTCATGCATTTTATCTTTATATTCAATTTATTTTAAGCCAAGATGGCCTCTCGGTTAAGTACCAGGATAAAAAAAACACAACCTTTATACGCTTAGGATAATTCAGTAGAAGTTTTATTGAAATTGGTACAGTGATTACCGAGAAGATTTTTGCATAAGGTTACGCAATATTGACGGCAGCAAATTAAGTTTTCATTTTTTTTTTTTCAAGTCGAACATAAATCTGACATCAGTAACTAAATAACCATTCCATGTGAGCATCACTATCACCTTCACTTTTTATTGAGTTTTGCAGTTTTGGTACGATACTGACTCAACATCAGACAAAAAATAGATTCTGATAAAACTTAGAATGTCTATGTCTTGATTATCATATTGAGATAATTTTCTTTTGGCTTATTTTTGGATAAGGTTCTAGACCATTAAGTGAGAAATTGATTAATTTGACAGTTTTTACAGTTAACTGATTTTACCCATTATTATTATTCTGGACAATTTTTGGTCAGTATGATCAGGTAGACAAAATTGCGAAAATGTATCATTGACCAATGAATCATGAAAATGAGATCACGGTCAGATAATACATGCCAGACAGACATGTATGCCTTACAGTTATATCAATTACCAATAATAGTTGAACTATTACTTTATGAATTTGAAAAAGGGACCGAAACACAAAAACTTAACATTGACCAATGAACCATTGAAATGATGTCACGGTCATATAATACCGACTAGAATGACGTGCATACCTTACAATCATTTCATACACTAAAAATAGTTGACCAATAACTTAAAGTACATGAAAAAAACAGAAAAAAAAACTCTTAACATTGACCAATGATCCATGAAAATGAAGTCAAGGTGAGATGATACCTGCCAGACGGACAAGTTCACCTTACAATCATCACATACACAAAATATAGTAGACCTAATGCTTATAGCAATTTAAAAAAAAACCCAGACCAAAACACAAACAAGAGTGCACACGCTGAATTGTATCGCCTTCTCTATTAATCTTTGATATTATGTTGATAGTTCTAAATGTAAAGCTTTATTACAACTGTCATATAAACTTAACATTAACCAAGAAAACTAGACATTGACCAATGAACCATGAATATGAGGTCAAGGACAGATGAACCATGCCAGGCAGACATGCACAGCTAACAATTCTTTCATTTAACACATATAATTGACCTATTGCTTATAGTTTAAGAAAAACAGACTAAAACACAAAAACTTATCACTGATAATGTACCGTGAAAATGAGTTCACGGTTAATTAAACCTGCGCGACTAACATGTAGATCATACAATATTTCCATACACCAAATATAGTTGACCTATTGCATACAGTATAAGAAAAAACGACCAAAAACTCAAAAACTTACCTTTGAATACTGAATCACGAAAATGGGGTCACGGTCAGACGACACCTGCCAGCTAGACATGTACACCTTACAATCATTCCATACACATAATATTCTAGATCTATTGCTTATAGTAACTGAGATATGGACTTGACCACCAAAACTTAACCTTGTTCAGTCATCCATGAAATGAGGTTGAGGTCAAGTGAAAATGATCTGACGGGCATGAGGACCTTGCAAGGTACGCACATACCAAATATAGTTTTCCACGCGCGGATGGTCTATGCGAGAAAATGATAATTCTAACTTTCGTAAACTTGTACTTGAATACTCGAATTTTGATATTTTAGCACTAACGAAAACGTTTCTTCGAGAAAATCAATCATTGGAGGTGACCGGTTATAAGTTTTACGGAAATAATAGGAAACGAATTCACAAGAATGTGGTAAGAGAATCAGGCGGTGTTGGAGTTTTGATAAAACAGGAAATAGTAGACACCTACTCTTGTGAAATTATAAACTCAGATTTTGAAGGCATACTTTGGATTAAATTAAACGCGATTGATACAGATTTCTGCGTATATATGTTGCCGTTTGTTATTTGCCACCTGCAACTCAAGTCGAGTAATTGAACCAGATCTATTTTTTCAAAATCTGTTGGAGAGAGTATATAGTTATTAAAATAAAGGAAATATTGTGATTTGCGGAGATTTTAACTCGCGTGTTGGTAGAAACTTGGACTATATAGAAGGTGTAGATAACGTAAAACCGCGTACCATACATAGTAGATTTTAGCGAAAATCACTCTGGAGATGTTTTTATAAACTTTCTTTGCGATACCATTATATCAATGTTGAATGGACGATTTGATGACCGTGAATTTACATATATATCTCCTACGGGGAAATCGGTTGTAGACTATATGTGTGTACCACATGAAGATATCAACAATATTTTAGATTTTAAAATGATTCCGATGTCAAAGATAATAAGCGATTGTAACTATGTACCAGACAGGAATCCGGATCACTCGTTGTTGTGTTGCGATATAAGACATCCGAAATTTGAACAAACCTCAATTCCGCTCATGATAGTACCGATAAACGAAAAAAATACAAACTAAAATTAATGCCTGATGGTTTTTTAAGTTACAATGAAATTCTTGATGTAGAGAATTCAACAATACTACAAATTGAAAACTCGATTCGTATTTCGGGGAATATTCAACATGCGTATGCTGCATTCACGACTCTGATTCATAAGGAGATGGAAAATAAAATTCCCGTGTCAAACGGATATAGTAAATTAAAGAAATCATTGTACAATCCGTACTGGAATGACACTTTGAACTGTCAATTGGAAAAAGTTTGTGCAGCGGAGAAAAGCTGGCTGAAAAGAGGGGGGGCAAGGGGTTTAACTGTTATGCTGTTATGGGGCAATTTAATTCTCTGTTATCTGTTATTTTGAAAATATATTTGCTGTTAGCTGTTATTGTCTTATTCTTTGTTAGCTGTTATTGGGCTTTTAATTTTTTTTGTTATCTGTTATTGTGATAATGTATTTGCTGTTAACTGTTATTGAAAATTGGAATATTAGCATTTTTTTTACAGTCAATATTCGGTATAAATTGAAGATCATTGGCCATTGGGGTCTACCACTACTGATATGTTTGTCCAGTATTCAGAGAAGGATTCCATTAACATATACCCATCACAGAAGTGTGGTACAGGACAATTCAAGTATATCTTATGATTATCCTTTGTAATAAATTCCATTTTTTTTATGAACGTGTATTTAGAATTATCTTAATTTTTTGTATGAGAATAATGTTCCTTGTTTTCCGTACGAACATAATAAATTAAAACAATTCTTAATATGACAAAAAGGAAAACATATGGCCAGGAATATCTGACAAGGATCTCAATTACGGACTAGGTCCTAACAACCACTTTACCTTTTATATAATATGGTACATAGACTCAGCTCTGTGATTCTTTTCAAAGCAGAACCAAATGCATTGTACAATGAAAGTTCCAACCATGTACTTGGGTCCGAAGCTGCACATAACTCATTACAAACAAAGATTTATTTCGTTTCAAGCCATTGTTTCCCTACTAAACTATGTATTCTACTTACTAGTACACTTGGTACAATCAACAACCTCAGCTGATAAAAAATTGTTCAAATAAGGCCTTTGAAAATAGTGGAATAAATTGCTTTTAGAGTGTCAAAAAGTACTTGATAAATTGCATGCTTATAATTGGTATTTTTGATTTTTCTACCCTGTATACCACTTTGCCTCATAGTTTTATTAAGAAAAATTCACACACCCCATTAAATGGTCATTTAGAAAAAGTCAGAATATTCAAACTCTTTTAGGTCACTTTTTTGATTAGCAACAAAGGGAGCTTCAGTCAATATATATAAACAATACACCAACGTTTCATGAGAACTGCTGAAAACATTTTGTGTTTAATGTCTGAAAACTGGAAAATCACCCCTTTTTAATTAATGAAACCCGTTCACTCGGAAACGTAAAATCTAAAATTTATAAAAATTGAAAGTTATCTCATGTTAATAGATATAAACAATTCACCAAAATTCCTTGCTTTGTGAAAGCATTTTTGAGATATTATCAGAAAATTGAAAAAAACCAACATTTTTATTGAATAAAAACCCATTACCCAGAAGCTTAAAATCTAAAATTTATGAAAAAAAAAAGGGAGCTCACGTCAATAGATATAAACAATTTCCCAAAGTTTAATGCAAATGGTTAAGAGTTTTTTGAGTTAATGTCCGACATGTTGACAACAGACGGACAACAGTATACCATAATACGTTCCGTAAACGAGCGTATAAAAAATATTATAATATATTGAGTAGTAATTTAAACACATTCTAGATAGATACATTAATACTAAAAACATAGTCATAAAAAATGGAATGCATTACAAAGGATTATATCCGTAATAAGAAATACTGATTTGTCAAAGACTGAATAATTTTAATATTTCATTTACTGTTATCTGTTTTTGACCATTTTAATTCCTTGTTATCTGTTATGAGCCAAATCAATTTGCTGTTTTGCTGTTATTGGGACCCCCCTTGCCCCCCCTGAAAAGTAGTATTTCTAACTCAAGGAAGCGCACATTGAAAGAACAATTCTGTGCAGAACGTAAAACATTTGACCGTTTAAACAGAAAGTATAAACGTAAATATCAATCAAACGAAAGACAGAAAATGGAAGATAAACTCTGTGCATCAAATCAGAGGGACTTTTTGGCGTTCTATCGGTAAAATGGACATTCAAAACGAAAGAACTAAGTGTATACCATCAGCGGTTGTAAACGAAGATGGAACTATTAATACAAATAAAAATAATGTATTAAACCGATGGAGAGATGATTTCAAAAACTTATTTACCGAGGATTCTAACTTCTCAATTTCCGATGAACAGGAAAATGTGCATGAATAACGTGATATTTCTGCATTAAACGAATCAATAACTCGAGAGGAAGTTATACTTGCGATCATAAGTTCAAAAAATGGAAAGGCCACCGTAATAGACGATATTCCGGCCGAGGTTCTGAAAAACGATTCAGCAGCAGAATTGCTGTATATTATTATCAGTGGATGTTTCGATCTAGGAATAACGTTTATATCGGTTCCGTGTAAAATTTATTGCATCATTCTCAATGCACGGCTCACAAAATGGTTAGAAGACAACAACTACTTTTGTGAAGAGCAAAACGGTTTTCGGAAAGGTCGAATTTGATAAGAACACATTCATTCACTCTACCAAACTTTAAACGACAGGAAAATTTCTCGGAAATCAACTTTTGCATGCTTCACTGATATGAAAAAAGCATTCGACACAGTCAATCGAACATTATGATGGTATAAGTTGCGAAAAATTGGAATACGCGGAAAGTTTCTAAGTGCTGTACAATCCTTCTATAATAACGTCGAATGTTCGTGTGAATGACGATCTGACTCCATGGTTTGATGTCACGAGTGGCGTAAAACAGGAATGTATTTTGTCACCATCTTTAATTTCGATATACATTAACAACCTTGCGGAACGTATTAAAGCCTAAAATTGTAGAGTACCAATAGACGACTGCCAGATGAGTATATTGATGTACGCAGATGACATCGTATTACTTGCGCCAAATGAACCCTGTTTACAGAACATGCTTGATATTGTAACAGAATGGTGTGACGCTTGGAAATTGTCGATAAACGATAACAAGACGAAGATATAAAAAAGAAGATGTGGTATGATTGCCAATGAAACAACTATCCACAAAAGACCAAAATGACACAGACATTAACAACTATAGGTCACCGTACGGCCTTCAACAATGAGCAAAGCCCATACCGCATAGTCAGCTATAAAAGGCCCCGATAAGACACTGTAAAACAATTCAAACTAGAAAACTAAATGCCTTATGTATGTAAAAAAAAATGAACGAATCAAAGAGCAGAATGCTCTGAGGGATACGATTGCCATATATTTCATTGACACATGTATAACAGTTCTGCCAACTTTTCATTAAGCAAATGCGTCAGATTTGGCCAAAATTTAAAAGATCAAAGAGGAAAAAAATAGATCCAAGGATACTGCCGCAAAAAAACATGAACATGCGTGAGTCTCACGCATTTTTGGCAGCACTGATACAGCATGATAGTATTAATTATTTTCAAAACTAATTCAACTGCACATGCAAAATGTAATAATCAGAATAGTCCCTCAACTTTAAAAATGGCCAATCCCGGATACAATACCATACAAGTGTATGAGCAATGTAATTACTGTGTTTCATTTTTGTACGATCAATTCCAAGTTTACTTTGCACAGCAGTCACTGAGAATAAGAGAAGGTATTTCACTTCGTATCTTATCACCGCGCATTTCTAGGAGGAACCCCATTTCTAACTCTGGTTTGGTTGCTTATATAGGGAATCACTGAAGCGTGACTGGAGCGGGCCCCCTCTTAGGTCAGTAAGTGGGCCCCCACTTATGAAAATGTCTGGATCCGCCACTGTAAATTGATATCGTTCTTAATATAATACGACGTTTATCGACATCTAACGAGTTAATTTTTCTTGACGAGTCGTACTGTATTTCAATTTTGACGAAAAATACTTCCGGAAGGGAGACAACTCGAAACGATAATATGGAAGACTCCATTTAGGCTGAAGGGGTGTTATAGGTAAACCCGTTACGATTTATTTTTATAATTTAAATGATGCATCTATAATACTAAAATTACGAGGTCCGTCATCACGTAAAAACGACAAATCAAATAATTCAACTTTATATATGACTAATATAGTACAAAGGTGTAGATTAAAAATTACACCACTCCAGGCCCTTTTGTTTTCCACGTAATTAATATTGCCAATAATTAAGAAGTTCCGGGTCGAGTCCGATACCGATAGTATATTCACCTGTTACCTATTACCTTATCTGTACGTTCCACATCTGACAGGCGCACCACCAAACGGTGTGTTCAGGATTTATATGCTATATGCACGGGTCATAATCACAGTTTTGACACTACTAAATTGTCAAATTGTTACCTATTGTACTATTTTAATCAGTACAATACGAATACTAAAAATCTGGACTAAAAATAAGGCGTATAGGTACAGTTTTCAATTTGTTAGCGGGCATGAAGTAAAACAGCGAATCAAAGAATTCAACTTTATTTATAACTAATATAGGACAATGCTGTTAATTAAAAAATACACCATTCTAGGACCTTTTGTTTTTCATAATAATTAATATTATCAATAATTGATAAGTTCCAGTTCGGCGTGTGTTCAAACAGAAAGATTTGAAAGCAGAGAAAACTGTGTATCTTATAATCGGCATGACTTTATCAGATCACAATACTAATACTAAAATAAGGCTTGCGCATAGTTAAATACTTTAATTCAGTCACGGACCCGCGATATCACGGGTGTGTTCTAGCCGTCATCACGTAAAAACGACGAATCAAAGAATTCAACTTTATATATGACTAATATAGTAAAAAGGTGTAGATTAAAAATTACACCACTCCAGGCCCTTTTGTTTTCCGCGTAATTAATATTGCCAATAATTGAGAAGTTCCGGGTTGAGTCCGATACCGATACCAATAGTATATTCACCTGTTACCTATTACCTTATTTGTACGTTCCGTATCTGACAGGCGCACCACCAAACGGTGTATTCAGGATTAATGACATTAATATGCTATATACACGGGTCATATTCACAAGGTTGACACTACTAGATTGTCAAATTGTTACCTATTGTAGCATTTTAATCAGTAAAACTTTCTAAGATAACAATACAAATACTAAAAATCTGGACTAAAATAAGGCGTATAGGTACAGTTTTCAATTTGTTAGCGGGCATGACGTAAAGCAGCGAATCAAAGAATTCAACTTTATAACTAATATAGGACAATGCTGTTAATTAAAAAATATTCCATTCCAGGACCTTTTGTTTTCCAACTAATTAATACTACCAATAATTGATAAGTTCCAGTTCGACGGATTCAAACAGAAAGATTTGAAAGCAGAGATAACTGCGTATCTTATAATCGGCATGACTTTATCAGATGACAATACTAATATTAAAATAAGGCTTGCGCATAGTTATATACTTTAATTCAGTCACGGACCCGCGATATCACGGGTGTGTTCTAGTACGATTTAAAATTATGCAACAACAATAACCCTCAATAGCAGACAGACATAGAAATAATCCCATGAGTTTCAAATTAATCAATCTGATACCCCTTGAAATCAGGAAAACTATACGCATGCGCTTTAATACATAAATAAACCCGCGACTTGCGATTTGGAACAAAAACGTTTATTAAATGATATGACGAATGGTTCTCCATTTCTTTATGAGAGTAGAGTATCAAATATCAGTTTCATAACAGTAAAATATAGAAAAACTCCACTTCAGTTCTTATATGACAGAAATAGAATTATCGGAATTCAGAGAACTCTCGCATTTATCAAAACTGGGGAATTCCCTCTGACGTGTTTCTTAATTTATAAAAACACTAAATATAAATACTGCTTAATTCTGATTTTTCGTGTTGTTAAAAACACGCATATAAGTCAAGGGAAATATCAAACATGAAGATTATGAGAAGGACATTACAGGAAAGTTGTTTATGTTCAATCCTTTTGTTTGTTTTTACCTTTTAAAGCAAGACAATCATAAGAATCTGAGATGTTGCTAAATGTTTAGAATAAAACGGTATGCAGCCATGAGTCAACGTTAAAAGTCTACAAATTGCTTGAAAGCAATCGTATCCCAAAAACAAATATGTAACACATAAACAAACGACAACCACTGAATTATAGGCTCCTGACTTGGGACAGGCACATACATAAATAATGTGGCGGGGTTAAACATGTTAGCGGGATCCCAACCCTCCCCCTAACCTGGGACAGTGGTATAACAGTACAACATAATAGTTCACTTCCGACCACCTTCAATAGACATTTCGCAAAGTACGTTTACGTGTGGTGGACATACTTTACTTTTTACCGACTCATACAAATACCTTGATGTATATGGTTTGATGAACACTTAAAATTCCAGAAAAATACAAAAGAACTATCTAAAGCCACCAGCCGTGCTCTTGGTGCATTATGTAATAAAGTTATAACAGCTGGAGGTATGACCCATTCCGTATTTACTAAGTTATACAACACAATGGTAGAACCAGTTCTTCTATACGGAAGTGGTGTTTGGGGATATAAGGACTAAAGTTGCATATCATCCGTTCAAACTCGAGCATGTAAATTCTTTCTGAATGTTGGAAAACGAGCTTCAAATCTATCTACAAGAGGTGACATATGGGTTGGAAAATTAAACTGCAGAAAAGTGTCTTCGGCAATTGTGCAAACTTCACAGACTTGAAAAAAATCGACTCTCAAGTAAAGTTTTGCGTTGGGCGGCGCGACGACGAAAAGGTTGGACATTCGAGGTCAACAAACTTGTGACTAAACTTGATGTATGTGGACTTATAAAGGACACATCTTTATCCTCAAAATACGTTATGAAAATAATTAATGAAAAGCTAAAACAATTGGAAAATCATGAATGGTGTGAAGACATTTTCAACGACCGTGGTACATTAAACGGAAACAAACTCCGTACATACAGACTATACAAACAAACAGTAAACGTTGAGTCATATGTAAAAAGGAACATTCCACATAGTCAAAGGAGATATATGGCTATGTTTCGAGCCGACTCGTTACCTCTGGCCTTGGAGACGGGTCGCTACTCCAAGCCGCAAGTTCCAATTGAAGATAGACTTTGTATATATTGCGATCTCGGACATGTAGAAACTGAGAAACATTTTCTGATGGAGTGCCCTTTATATGCAGACATAAGATATGATTTATTTTGTGAATGTAATTATTTAATTGAGAATTTTGATACAATGCATATGGACGATAAGTTTATATTTATAATGAGATCCGAGCAAATTCAGAAATGTCTATGTAAAATTTTTTGAGAAGGAAATTATTTACATTTGATTGAAGAAGTACAATGTTTTATTTTTCTATTTTGATAGCCTAGTTTTTGTCTATGTTTTAAACATTAAGCATATTTGTTTTTCTCAAATCTTTAAAATAAGGTATTTTTATTTATTGAGATTAATATTTTTATTATATTTATTTCTATTTTAGAAACTGATAACGTTTTAATATAAAGGACTTTAATAGTGTATTTCATATAATTATTTTTAACATTTTATATTTTTACAAATGGTTTTTTTTAAAGCGATTTTGAAAAATTAATTTATTAGATTTTTAACTCTAGAAATATTTTACAAATTAACATGCAGTTTATTGTAAATATGTACATGTATGTTTTTAAAGTCTCTCATAAGTCAAATGTTTGGCTGGGCATTGATTGAATTTTAAAGATATTACTTAAATTTACTTGTATATATGTACTGTATCAATCGATGTGCGACACTCAAATAAAGTATATATCTATTTTTTTTTATTACTGGTATTGGAGAGATTTAAACATTACAAATAATCTAAACTTTTTGTTCAAGTAGTTACTGAACCATGAAAATGAAGTCAAGGACATTGGACATGTGACTGACAGTAACTTCGTAACATAAAGCATCCATGTACAAAGGATGAAGCATCCAGGTCTTCCACCTTCTAAAATATAAAGCTTTAAAGAAGTTAGGCAGCGCCGCCGCCACCGTCACTATCCCTATGTCGAGCTTTCTGCAACAAAAGTCGCAGGATCGACATTAAATTAAACTTTGACCAATAAACCATGAAAAAGAGATCAATGTCAGATGAAACCTGCCAGACTGACATTTACCCATAACTCATTCCATACACTTCTTATAGCTATCCTACTGCTTTTAGTATTTGAGAAATGGACCTTATCACGTAATTTTAACCTTGATAACTGATCCTGTCTGATTGACATGATAGTTATCATATTACTTATAATAAGTGAGAAATTCACATTATAATCATATTATTTTTTTTCAAGCAGTCACTGAACCATGAAAATGAGGTCAAGATCATGCGACACCTACCAGCTGGACATGTACACCTTAAAATTATTCCATACACCAAATATAGTAGACCTATTGCATATAGTGAAAGATTGATTGTTGGTTGCTTAACGTCCAGTGGCAAATATTTCATTCATGTTCAGGACGAGTACAAGTTAACAATAAATACAATAGGTAGGTCTTGTTATAATAAACCATTTGGGATGATGGTCGGGGAAATTTGGACTGCCACTTGAAAATGAGGGTATATTGGATAAGGACAGAAATTTTGCCGTGCAACAGGCCACCTATGGACCCCTCAAAGAGTTGTTGCTAGGGTTCTTAACGTGCAAAGAGCGTGGCAGTACGATAGCACTCTCTTTCGACAAGGCATCGGATTTAACGCCCCCATTCTGACCGGACATGACGGCAAACTTTATACTCCAAAACAGCCAAAATGACGCCCCACTTCGGCAAGCATTTTACTGCCGGTCGGGAGAAGACCAAGTATAGTGAAAGAAAAACAGACCAAAAACACACAACAACTTAAACCATCAACCATGAAAATGAGGTCAAGGTCAGATGACACTTGCTAGTTGGACATGAACACCTTTCAATCCTTCCATACACCAAATATACAAGACCTATTGCTTATAGTATTGGAGATATGGACCTGACTGCCGAAACTTAACCTTTTTCACTGATCCATGTAATGAGGTTGACGTCAAGGTCAAGTGAAAACTTCCTAGCTGACATAAGGACCTTGCAAGGTAGGCACCTACCAAATATAGTTGTCCTATTACTCATAAGAGAAAAATTATTATTATTCAAAATCCTAACTTTTTTTTTAAGTAGTCACTGAACTATGAAAATGAGGTACAGGACAATAGACATGTGACAGACAAGACATTCCTAACATATTTAAAGGCATAAATATATAAAGTATGAAGCATCCAGGTCATAATATAAAGATTTTAAGAAGCTAGTTAACACCACTGCCGGATCACTTTCCCTATGTCGAGCTTTCTGCGACAAAAGTTGCAAGCTCAACAAAACTGGTAAAATTAGTCAATTAAGGGGCATTAACAGCAAAGAAGTGCCCTGACAGTTTTGAACCAAATGGACAATTGATAGAGCTTAACATTTCTTTTTTTACATAAGTTCCCTTTTTAGCCATGTCAACCATGTTTGTTTGCTGGTGGGGGTCATCAGATACATGTTTTAAAAAGTTACCTCAATGATGATTGTGGCAAAGTTTTGTTAAATTTGGTACAGTAGTTTAAGTTTTGTAGTAAAGTAAACGAATGAAGGACACTTAAGATGATGGATGCTAAGTGATGAGAAAAGCTCAATTAGCCCTGTGGGCCAGGTGGGTTAAAACAAAGGAGGTGCACAAAACCTTTACATAGCTAAAATTGTAACAAGTTTTTAATAAAATTGTAAATAGGGTTAAGGTTGGTACCCCTAAATGTGTACAATAGCGTGTGCAGATGACCAAGTTGGGTGTCCCAGGGAGAGAAATTAGGGAATTTGCACATGTGTATTTGAGAGTTTTAGACTTGAACTAGTCAATCTTGAGATCCTGCAACACATGTTTGATGGTAAAAGACGTGGTTGGAACAGATTGTATTTTAAAGTTAGTTTTTTTTTATTTGACTGATGGATGACCAATGATATTATCTGAATTAATGGCATCACAAGTTTTGTCAACAGAGGCAAGTGAAAGATGATATACATGTAATCTGAAAAAGGAGTTGTGAATAAAGTTTCTCGATTAGGACATAATAATCCAATTGCTTCTGTATTTAAAGAACCATCATCAATAATTTGTGACATATAAAGAAAACAACCATGGCATAAACGGTTGTTAGGACTAGTTCACTTGTATAATAACATACATTTAGTTTTATATCTTACATTTTAATTCATAAAAATTATAATGACTTATTTAAAAAGTTACAATACAGAACTTAACACAATTTCGAATGGAAAAAAAAATACAAGGAATTGCAAAATTCATACCTCAAAATCATACATTTCCATCAAGCACTGCAATGATCACTTATAAACAAAAATACATCAATTGTTACTTTGTAGCAGTTAACTTAATTTTTTAAAATATCTTGACTTTAAGTAGAGATTATTTAATAAAATGTTTGAAACGATAAAAATACATATTTATTCATTGCTGTTACTAAAAATGTTTATAAATAATGTTAAAGGCCCTGAATATATGTGTATACAATAACAGTTCATTTTTATAAAATTGATATTCCTTTTATCATACCAGATATTAAATTAAAAAAAAAAACTAGGATGTATCACCAACAAGTTTTCCAATAGTTTATTCATAATATGACGACATTTTTTCAATCAAAACAACTCGTGAGCATACATTTTCCAATTCCTAGGTTATACAAACATATTGTTTTCTCACTGAATAAAATCCTTTACAGTCAAAATTATGAATACATATAAACAAATGTTCCATTCAAACAAAGTGTCCTAAAATACAAATTGACATAATTATTGACTTTACATGGACCTAACTGTTGATATTTTGACAGCAGTGTGTATGCAATTAACTAATTTGTAAATAATATCAATGATAGCTCCTAAATTAAAGAAGTTATTTTTTTTTTTTACAAATAGCTATAAAAGTTCTATAAAAATGGTGTTGACGTAAGTGTGATAAATGTCCCTACAACACAGATTTGCAAGAAATATCCAACATTAGAGCTTTGAAAAGTTGAAAGTTACTAATAACTATTAAGTAAAAATAATAAAGAATGATTGTTACATGTATACAGTCAACTCATTGATGATTTTGAAATACAATTGTACTTGAGTAATTTTGCTATTAACCTGAGATATCTCAAATCTGATGTAAAGCTTCTTAGACCACATTGAACTACATGATAAAAAAAAAGTGTAAAAACAGCAACAACAAAAATATTGGAGAGGAAAAAATAGATGTGTAGTATTAGTAACGATTGTTTTTTTAACAATGCAAGTTATGAAATAAAATATCCTGATTTTAATAGAAATCAACAATGTCTGTCCAGTTGTGTGTTTAAATATTGGCTGGACAAATTTCATCTTCAAGAAATAAAAGATAACAGTAGAGGTCAATTAATTTGGAAATTATATTCTTCTAATTTTTTGAGACTTTAGAAAACTTTCATTTTGTAAAAATGTTTAAGGCATTACACATTTCTGTTTTTTTTTTTTACTTTCTTGACGAACATATGGGTAACTCTACAAGTTCCATATCAATTTTTCTCTCTTTTTTTTTTCACAGATAAAATAAAATAGCCAGTAAAGTGTTTTCACTGTTACCAAAATAGGATAGGAGTTTTTTAATATTTTCCAAGGAGATGAAAGTCTAGACATTTTTTTTAATTTCAAAATATAATAAAAAAAACCTTATGAACTAATGTCCAGTTCAACTTAATTTGTAAAGAACAATATATATGTTCAAAAATTATGAAAATCTTAAAAGCATATTTTTGTTACTCTTTAATAGTAGAAATTATTAATAAAAATGGACACTAAATAAATAAAACATTGTTTTATAGTATAAAAGCACAAACAGAATACATTATTCAACACATCAAGGCATCTTGTACATTCAATTTACAAAAATAAAGTTTCACAATATCATTTCATTCTACATGATTATCTTCTAATATTGTTATTGCATTTTTCTTGTCTTTGCTGCCTTGTATGATTTTGCTGTTTGCCTATTAAATGAAGATAAAATTGATAATTGATTTAAAAAACGAATAAAATCCTAAATTCAGATCACATTCTATAAGTAACAGACATCTGTCGCTGCTATAAATTGTCTTTGGCTAACAGCACTGTATGTTGTCCTCCTGACGAAATCCCGACCACAGTTCTGAAAAATAAAAAGCATAGTTTTTATCATTGTTTTGAATTTCATCTATTTTCAAAATACAATCGACTCTCATAATCTCCAAGTCAGTCGTAGTAACATTTCAAAATACCAGTAGTTCGAATCAAACAAAATCAGGAAGTTTGACAGACTAAGGAACATAACTCTTGCATAGCTTGGTAAGACTAAAATTAATCCAGATAAATATAGGTGAGGATCGATATTCTGGACTCAAATTTATGTATTTGCATCTTAATATGGTCTTTTTTTTAAATTTTAATAACATTTTATATATTTTCGTCTCTTATTTATTTCTTTGTACAGTTACATTTTTCAACTGTGGTTTTGATTATGACTGATTTTTTTTAAAAACATTTCAATTTTTTTCTATAAACTATAACAATACCAACTGTAGATAGAACTTATAGTTCCAAAATAAAGTAAAAAGTTGATATCAGTAACTGGAAGCAATCTCCAGTATTTAAGTATTCAGAATTATTCAAGCTAGTCAAGTTGGACTTGTTCTTACCTTGTTTCTAACTGTTTCCCTGACATTTTGACTGGTTCCCATACATCTTCCTCATCTCCTGTACCCAGCTGTCTACTGGTTCCCATACCCCATCCATACACAGTACCTATAAGAAAAAAGTAAAGAAAACACTTTAATTTAGTTCTAAGAACTAAGATCACTTAGCTACTCAGTCAGGGTCTAACAAAAAGTTACAGATCCCATCAGGTTTAAGTTGACAAAAAAAAAACCATGACAACTTCCTTCACATCATTAACAATCACTTACTGAAAATTAATGCTTACATATGGTCGTTATTTTGTTAGTCTAGAATGCTGTTAATTACCAAAGCAAAAGAAATTAAAAACAGTCTTTTCATACTTGCAGCGAAAATACTAAATTCAAAAGTCTATATATTTTTGCAAAAAGAAAGGGTATATCTTTGGATTCAGGAAGCACATTGATAAGTGCCAAAAATAAAACCCTAATGAAAGTGCCTTCAAACAGTCCCCCCCTTTTCTGTATATTTTTCTGAATTAGCCCTTACAATGTATATAACTTACCATCTTCTGTTAGTGCCAGTGACACTGACTGTCCTGCAGCAATGTCTGTACATTTCTCTGTTAATGTTTTCACTAGTGTGGGTTCTCTCTTTTCTCCACTATCCTCACCCAGTCCTAACCTACCATACTCTGCTCTCCCTATTGTATACACTTTACCTACAAACATAAAACGGAATTTTCTATCATGACTATTAAACACTGGCAAATATCAATCAGATAGTTCTTACTATAAATACATTTGAACAACCTGTATGATGTTGATTATTTGAAAATTAAGTCACAATATTTATCACATATCTGATTTGCTTTCTAATAATAATATGTGTGAGTATTTTGAAAGAGTCTGTTTTATTACCAATAATCACAATGAGAAATGTTTACAACTTACTGGTATATAAATCATTAACTGCCCTAGGCAAACTTTTCAATAAACTAAGGGCGACAATAATTTTCATAAATGATGGATTTGATTCAATAACAACATTATTCAGGGTTAGCAAGTTTCTTTTATGGACTGGTTAAATAATTAATCTTTAAACCTTTCAACGCTACACAAAAAAATAGAAAAATGGCTGCTGCTGCTGCATTTTTTTTGTTCATTCATTAGAACAGTATATTCCTTTTCAGACTGCTGTATCTTTTTTATTATAAGAGATACAGAAAAAGTTATTGCATGATAAATGCTCAGGAGAGTATGAACTGTAATGTTAGGCAGTTATTTCAGTAAAATTTTATCAGGTTACCTGCATTTTCAGGTAATTAACAGGTAAAAGGTGTAATTTGTTACATTTGTGTTGAATTTTGAATAAAAACTACTTTTCGTCTTCATCTATTTTGTTTTTTTATCTGCCATATAATAAAGAAGACACCAATTGCTCGATTCCGTAGCGTATTGCACCATACACAACGTATTATGTAATCATGGCACAAATCAGTGGCTCCGTTCTCAAAATTTTCAGTCAACCTCCGTTTTCCCCCCTTTTTCTACGTCTCGTAATGATAGATCAAATCATATTTCCCACACGAATTGAATGTTATAAACACATTGAGATAACAAGAAACCTTTTATCTAATCCTCATCATCAGTTTCGCCATAGAAATGCTGAAATATTTCCATATTTACAGCTTCGTTTCCGATTTCCGCCATTTGCATTTGTCAAAATATTTGTTTTTATTTTCCTTCAATTTTCCTTCTACTGCATGATTTTATAATAAAAATTGCCGGGATTTCAAGCGCAAATGAGACCTTGCATATCCTCGATTCATACAAGGAAAAATTAGAGAGGACCCGAATGAAAACTGAATGGTTTAAGAGTCCTTATGAAAAATCTGATGTCATCGCGGCATATGGCGCGAATAGCAGTGGCGGACGGCGTATGTAATCGCGGCATATGCCGTGTATAGCGTTGAAAGGGTTAATCTAAGTAACAGAGTGACGTTTTGTGAAGAAAATTCCAACACACTACATGCACTAAGTGTGCATTTGTTTACCAATAGATATGTGAAACAAAAATAAACAGGTTAATATGTGTGATTGGAAATATAAGCAGCCACTCTATTGTTATCTTGACTTATTTGATATTCACTAACCCTCCTCATCTAACAGCATTGTATGGTGCTGTCCAGCTTGGATTTTGGTCCATTTTTTGTTGTGAGCTGCAAATGATGGAACCCATTCAGGTGTAAATCTGTTCTGCATATCATCAAAACCTAAATTAAAGACATTTATTTGCATATGTTAATTGAGATTTGATTAATATTTGATATATCTGTTTTATCTAAATCAAATCAATACTCATTCTGTGTATTGCAAGAATTTCACTGTTTCCACTGAGTTTGCTGACGAAAAAAATGTGAGTCTTTCAAGACAGACCATTGTAGCCTGTAGTCTCAAATCAAAATAAACAAGTGAAACTGCGAGCTACTGCTCACTGATGATACCCCCGCCACAAGTGGATAATTTTAATAGTGTAAAACTATGCAAGTGTTCAGTAAACAAGAAGTTGTTGAGTGATGAATCTGAAAACGCATTACACGGTATAGCTGACTTGTTTAAATCCTGAAACCAAATTTCAGAAATCCTTGTATAGTAATTCCTGAGAAAAATGTGACGAAAATTTTCAACTTGGCTATCATATGTAAAATCATACAAGTCTTCGGTAAACAGGAAGTTGTCGAGTGATGAATCTGAAAACGCATCACACAGTATTGCAGACTTATATAAAACCTGAAACCAAATTTCAAAAATCCTTGTATTGTAGTTCCTGAGAAAAAGGTGACAAAAATTTTCAACTTGGTTATCATGTGTAAAATAATACTAGTGTTTGGTAAACAGGAAGTTGTCGAGTGATGAATCTGAAAACGCATCACACGGTATAGTTGACTTATATCAAGTCTGAAACCAAATATCAGAAATCCTGGTAGTGCAGTTCCTGAGAAAAATGTGACGAAAAATTTTCAACTTGGCTATCAGGTGTAAAAATGATACAAGTGTTCGGTAAACAGGAAGTTGTCGAGTGATGAATCTGAAAACGCATCACACAGTATAGCTGACTTATATCAAGGCTGAAACCAAATTTCAGAAATCCTGGTAGTGTAGTTCCTGAGAAAAATGTGACGAAAAATATTCATGGGACGGACGGACTGAAGGAAGGACAGACAGAGGTAAAACAGTATACCCCCCTTTTTTTCAAAGCGGGGGTATAATTAAAGTGGATAAGTTCCTGTTTTGATATGGAAAGCTGCCCTAAAATCCCAACATAAAAAATAACTTAGGACAAAATTTTGTATCCTGTATTTTTTTTCTTTCTAACCTTGGTATATATTAAAACAAGAGGCTGTCACAACGACAGCAAACCGGATTTATTAATATTTATTTGTGTCCTGGCAATATCACAAGAACCATTACTGATAAATGGTGAAAGTGAAAATCGTCAATATCAAATTTGACCTCCATTTTGTCATCAGTATCAACATATTAAAATTTGAAAAGCTTAGATTGAATGGTTCATGAGTAAATGCAACAACGTGAATGGAAACACCATTTTACAATCTTTCAAGAACCATAACGCCTGAACGGTAAAAGTCAAAATCGTCATCTTTGAACTTGACCTCTATTTTGTCATCAGTAACAACATATAAAAATTCCAAAAGCTTTGGTTGAATGGTTCATGAGAAAATGCACGGACACGACTGGAAACACCATTTTTCAATCTTTCAAGAACCATAACTCCTGAACGGTGAAAGTCAAAATAGTCATTATTTAACTTGACCTCTATTTTGTCATCAGTTACAACATATTAAAATTTGGGAAGCTTTGGTAGAACAGTTCATGCGTAAATGCACGGACACAACTGGAAACTCCATTTTTCAATCTTTCAAGAACCATAACTCCTGAACGGTAAAGGTCATAATCGTCATTATTGAACTTGACCTCCATTTTGTCATCAGTAACAACATATTAAAATTTGGGAAGCTTTGGTAGAACAGTTCATGCGTAAATGCACGGACACGACTGAAAACTCCATTTTTCAATCTTTCAAGAACCATAACTCCTGAACGGTAAAAGTCAAAATCGCCATTATTAAACTTGACCTTCATTTAGTTGTCAGTAACAACATATTAAAATTTTAAAAGCTTTGGCTGAACCGTTCATGAATTAATGCACGGACAACATTTGATTGCCGCCCGCCCGGCCGCCCGCCGTACATCCCCAAATCAATAACCGACATTTTTGTCACAAAAATCCGGTTAATGAATCTGGTCGCTTAAGTACCTCTAACTTTGATGAGCTGTGCAGTGCATAAAAATGTCATTTTATTTATTTTTATTATTGTTTCAAATCCTGTTAAAATAAAATCTCTACACCATTTCTGTTTTTGATTCCATTCTGTGTTTTATTAATTACCCTGATAACTACCATCTGATTAATTCTACCTACCTATCTGAAAGTAGTTATTCAGTCCCCAAGAATAAATATCACCGGACTCTTTTTCTTTGGCAAAGGTAACATACTGTCCAGCCCAGATGTCTGAAAATCTGGCATGTTTTCTACTACCATGTTTTTTGCACCGTACAGGACCCATTTTTAATATAGAATCTGAAAAAAAGTTAAATTAAATTACTAAAGCTTTCTTCTCCTGTCCTGTAACTCTGAATGACAAATCTGAACTTTCACAAAGACCCTCATAACATCATTCTTAATGACTGGTAAAAGAGAGGTGTAACTTCAACAACTGTGGAAAAGAATAAACCTTTAAAGAATAAGAGAAAATAGCAAATCAAATATCTGTTGTCTGGTTTTTGTAGTAAGTGTATTTAACCTTTCAAATGCATTAGGTAACATAAGATTTCGACAGTTAAATTTTAGTTATTTAAAGAGCTCGGCAAGCCTCGCGCTTTAAATAATAAAATTTAACTGTCTCGAGTGGAGAAATATCGTAATAAACTTGTTGCAGTGTAGGAATCTATATTTAGCTTTGTGTTATAACAAATTAAAAAAATAAAATAATACTAACAGCCCACCAAATTCTATATTTTTTGACTTTGATGAATGATAACATCCTTATTATGTGTTACATACCTACTCCTCTTCTACTTCCTCGACCAGCAAAGCATTCAGCTACTCTTCCTAACTGGCCTTGTTCTGCACAGCCTAAAAACATTTATATATTGTTAATCATCAGAAACGTATTCACAGTTTTAAATTTTATTCATGATATGAATGTTAAGGGATAAAAAATTTTTGTAGATAATACACATCTACACATAATGTCTTTATTATCTACAAATTTTCATTAATTATGTTGTGTGGTTTCGGGGTAGTTACAATGATAAAACTCTTGCAGTAGTATATTTAGGCAAGTTCAAAGTGGCTTAACTTCTAGAAAAAAAATGAATCATTATTTCCTGTCGATAAGCACATCTATGTAGTACAAGCGTATGTACTTATTATTTACACAGTTTCATGAAATTTGATTGTGAAGTTTTAGAGGAGATGACAAACGCTCACAGTAGTATACCATGGCAAAAAATTGAAGTTCAGAGGGTTACAACTCTTAGACAAAAAATTGAATCATAATTTCCCACATCTACATTGCATGTCCTTATTTATTATTCATTAAATTCTAAAGTGAGGTTTCAGTAATAGACAACAAATTGTGATATTTATGAAAAAGGTCAAGGAAACTGTTATTGCCATAAATACTCATCTCAAAGCCCTTTCAATGCAACTACAGCACATGGGTACAGGTATAATTCTTTTTGTTCCCAAAAACATTGTTTAAATCCAATCAATAAAAAGAGTTAACATTTGTAAGCAAATAAGACTCATACCTGGATACTGTTCTTGTGTTAATTTCTTTGAACAAGCAAACAATGTCTACTCTCCAATTGTACTTAACCAATTCAACTTTTTAAGCATGCTTCATTTCATTTGCTATTTGATGCAGAATATTAGATTTTCACAAACATTTTTAATGCATTTCAAAATTAATCAGAATTAAAAAAGATTATAAGTTATTCCTAATAGACAATTATCTATTTTCATTTAAATCATTAATGAAGTTAAGGTTTATCCTATATTGTAACTAGACATAATGTCTCAATTGGCAAAAGGATAATTCCTCTTTGATTTGCAATAGATTACATCTTGATCTAAACAGAGAACTTTCAAGTATCTGTGTTCAGTAGAAGTAAACATTTAGGTAAATATATGTACTTTTCAGGACCAGACATTATTTTGACTGTACAAACCTCCTGTAAATATTTCGCCTTTGTTTGTTAGACAGACTAAATGATCTCCTCCAGAAACTATTTTTACAACAGTCTCCCCTGGGCACATCTCAAGGGGGTCTTTCCTTATGCCACCAGAAGTTAGGCCCATTGATCCATTTGCATCCTGGAAAAGAAACATATTCACATAACCTGACAATACTATTATCATTGATTATGTATATGGTACACTGATAGTTAAATATCCATTCCTTAAGGCCTATAGAGTGTGTGAAGGTATGAATTAATAGTTGACCATACATCATAAGCAAAAAGAAATCCCATTCAGCTCCTAATTTTTAATGACTAAAGTTTCATCTCTTCTAAATTATGATTAAATGGATAGCACATATCAAAAAGATATAGTAAAAACATGATAAATGAGGTATATAGAAGTTTATCATATGTTAAAATATAAGATGAATCAAATAATGAAATAGTAATTGTAACAAAAATTGAAGGAGTGAAACAAGACCAAAAACATAGTGAAATACAAAAAATATACATACACGAAAGTTACCCCAGGCATACACATGGCCATCTTCAGTTAAAATAGCTGTGTGACTGTCCCCTGCACTAACTTGCAAAACTTTGTACGACAGGTCTAATTTAGCTGGGTACGTCTCAGATCCTTCTTCTGAAGTATCTCTTCCCAAGCCTGATTCATCATTGCAACCAAATGTTATTATCTGTCAAATACAATGTAAAATATACACTATTTTAAAATGTGGGAATGTGCTCATTTATTCACCTGATCAAGAAATTTTGCTTTCATCTGTTTAGCAATAAAACTTTTGGATCAAAACATACCAAAAATGAACATGAAGAAAATCAATTGAGGCTGATCTAAATTTTAACCATCTTTGTGTCATTTTGGTCTCTTGTGGATAGTTGTCTCATTGGCAATCATACCACATCTTCTTTTTTATATTTTCTTACAATTTTCCACTTTAATACAAGAATACTTGGGTTACATTTGTGAAATCACTATAATGATATTCATAAGAAATTAAATGGATTAATTAATTTATTATTCTTGCTTTTTTAAGATGAGAACACATGAATGCATGTTTGAGACAATGTATGTTTGTCCTAGGTCTCTATATACTGGAGTTCTTTCAACTTGGATAAAATAATGTTTAATAATTTTGAACTTGAAGCTGTAGAAGCAAAATTCTGTGAACCTATATTTATTCATTCTATCATTAACAAAATTAATAACAAGAATGTGTCCAAATTACAGGAATGCCACACTCGCACTATCATTTTCTATGTTTAGTGGACAAAATAGGGGTAAAAACTCTAATTTGGCATTAAAATTAGAAAGATCAATCATATCATAGGGAAAATGTATAATAAGTTTCAAGTTGATTGGACTTCAACTTCATCAAAACTACCTTGACCAATAACTTAAACCTGAAACTTGCACTATCATTTTCTATCTTCAGTGAACCTTGAAATTGAGGTAAAAACTCTAATTTGGCATTAAAATCAGAAAGATCATATCATTAAGTTTCAAGTTGATTGGACTTCAACTTCATCAAAAACTACCTTGACCAAAAACTATAAATTGAAATGGGACAGACGGACGAACAGACGGACAAATGAACTAACAAACAGACGGACGCACAGACCAGAAAATATAATGCCCCTCTACTATCATAGGTGGGGCATAAAAATCTACAGAGATACAGTATCAGCTTAACAAACAAAGAGTTCTAGGAACAGTGAATATACATCACAAATATATATATATAGTCAATACCTGTGTAGTATACTATAATCTTTCTTATAGTAGTTGTATTTATCAAATTGTTATTCAACAAAAACTTTTTTCAGCGATAAGACTAGATTTATTAGTATTAAAAATCAAGTTCCAACACCTTTTAACTTTGTCATGTAAACTTTGAAGAGACTTTCAATCAGAGTTTGGACTAATATGTGAATATTTTCTTTACCTCTCCTTTACTTGTTAAACACACTGTGTGCATACCCCCTGCACACACTTGTACAATTTTGTCATCAAGTTTTACAACTGCTGGACGCATCCTCTCCATGACATCTTCTCCCAGTCCAAGTTGGCCAACATCTCCTTCCCCCAATGTAAGAGGGATACCTGGCACTGTAAAATCTGGGTGTGTGTGGTGTGTTACTAAAATATAAATCAATTATAAGGAAATATTAATTTTAACTTATCTTATATTTACAAAAGTTCCCCTGACCAGCAGGACCAGAAACTGTCATGAAAAGGTATACCTTTTAGTAAATGCTACAGTATTAGAAAGCAAGAATGTGTCTAAAGTACTCAGATGCCCCACTCACACTATCATTTTCCATGTTCAGTGGACCCTGAAATTGGTGTCAAAAATCTAATTTGGCATTAAATAGAATTTAATATTATGTTTCAAGTTAATTGGACATCATCTTCATCGAAAACTACCTTGACCAAAAACTTTAACCAGAAACTCATACTATCATTTTTTATGTTCAGTGGATGTGAAATTGGGGTCAAAAATCTTATTTGGCATTAAAATTAGAAGGATCATATCATAGGGTACATGTGTACTAAGTTTCAAGTTGATAGGACTTCAACTTCATCAAAAACTACCTAGACTATAAACTTAAACCTGAGACAGACGGACGGACGGATGCACAGACCAGAAAACATAATTCCCCTCTACTATCGTAGGTGGGGCATAAAAATATCTTGCATATATGAATTTGAAAAAAGTATTAAACATTGTTTAATAACATTTCAAAAACATGTGATTTTAAAAATGGTAGTTTTAAAACAAGTAAATACATTATAGTGACTATATGACTAAGATAATAATACAATGTTGACTGCTGTACCATTGACAATGTTACCTATAATCCTGATAATGTCTTCTTGTTTTGTTTACACATTCTGACATTGTTGTCAATATAATGGAAATTCATGTGACTATCATACAAGTGATAAGTTCAGCTTGCTATAAACAAGTTTTCATCCACCATTTCCTTTATATAGAAATGTTATCCATTCGTTTGATGTGTTTGAGCCTTTGATTTGGCCATTTGATTTAGGGATTTTCGATTTTAAACTTTCCTTGGCATTAGGTAGTTTTGTTATTTGACTTTTCATAATTATTTCTGACTGACTGATCAGTCTGAGTCTACTCCTAATTGCCCTAATGTTCACCTAGAAGCAGTCTGCACCAATTATTTTGTTTCAACTGGCTTGGGATCAAACCAATGACCTCCTGTTCTCCAAGCGACTATGCTACCATAAAGGCATATTGATCTACACAGATAAAATTTGCTCAAATGAATTTCACATGCATCTCAAATGCAATTCACATGAAAAATTTCATGTAGGAATTACTTCAAACAAGCTTATACATGAAACTCACGTGATATATTTATTATTTATCACTGATTGCAATATTCCCAGTGTATTCTCAATTCAATAGGTTAAATTGACTTTATTATACAAAAGTGATCAGGTGATCAAAGTTGACTTACCTTTGACCTTTTTCTTCTCATCCTCTTTGGGGATAGCTCTTTTCTTAGCATCAGGTGTAACCTCTGATGAATCTGATGAACGACCTCGCTTTTTTCCTCTGCCTGGCATCTGAAAATAAATTACATCATATTGTAAATTGTATTAGCTATACAAATCTATGTACACTTTACAATTAGTAATAATATTGTCTGTTTAATCAGCCATGTGACTGTTAGTGACATTCATTAGCAAAAATCATTCAAATTTCAGGAACCATTTTAGCTACATGTACCTCTGAAAGAAAAAAAATACATAAACAACACTATCTTTCAAGACTGAAACTATCAGAAATGTACTTCAAACATCTTTAAAAAAAAAATTACAAAAAGAGAGAATCAGAATTACCATATATTAAGTCATTACAACTGATCATACCAACATTTACAAACCTGTAAAACCAGTCTCGACAATAAAGGTACATCAAGAATATTCTCTATAAAGAATATGGGAGGTTGGAGGGAAAGATAGAAACTGTTTAGAAAATGGGTTGTCCGTAATAAAGTTTGTATTCAAATTTAATGGAAAAACATATGGTTCCTGAAAAATAAAACTATTAATTTTAGTACACTACATGTACATGTATATATATATTTAGAAAAATCATTTTTGGGAAAAGATCTATACAGTAAACATGTATAAATACATGTAATTCCATTAATACATAAGATGTTTGATTAAATAAAAATCCCTAACATGGTAAAGGTACAAATGTAGCTTACAATATGGAGAATTTCACATGTATCTACAGACATATTTTCAGTCTTTAAACTTTTAAGACTTTCTCGATCAGACTGTACTGGTTCTGTTTGTTGTCTTCCCATTTCTTGTTCATTTTTATCCTCAAATAAAATCCCTGTGTCCACATGTGGTTTATTTTTGTTTATTGTATTGTCCTCTTCTTTTTGATTAACCAAGTTTAAATCATTCCTACTGCTGTGTTTTGGACTGCTGTTACCCTGCTCACAAGTTTGAAATTTGTCATTTCTTTCTTTATTTTGCTGGTCTCTTACTTGTCCTGATAGCTTTGCGATACCCTCTTTTTTTCCACTTGTGTCAGTAGATTCAGTATTATTCTCAGGATTTAGTCCTTCATTAATTTTGTCATTGTTATGGTCTTCTGCATCTTCAAACTCTACAAATTTTTGATCATTTTTTGAAGTAGCAATAGGTACTCCATTTTTGTCATGTTTTGCTCTTCTCATTAACTCATTGTCTTGAATCCTTGTCATGTGTAAGCCATTATTTTTTCCTTCAGCTAAAATTTCATCTGTAGAATGTACCAAACTATTAGTCGACTCAAATGAAGACCTTTTTTCCTTGGTAGGAGAATTAAAAGAACTTGTGAGAGGCATTGCTTTTACCCTGTAATCACTTGAAATCAAAACTGGTTTAAATGAATTAAATTCTGACCACTTTATTGGTATCTACAGATGTATAATGAAAATCACTCAGCATGTTTGTCCAATTGTTAGATGTCATCTGGCAGGAAATGGGGGCTATTAAAACCCTCTGGGTGAGCAGTGGTCATCCAATGACTAATTAAATTATCAATATAAATAACAACAATTAGTAATTATATAATATACCTGTGCTGATAGGCATATACCATAATTAACAGTTTTTATTTTATTGATTACAATGAAGAGATCTAAAATTATTTATGATAAATCACAATTTCATAATTAATAAAATAATATGTGAATGTGAATGATTTTTTTCTTTTAAACAAGTAAATAGCAACAGAGAAATTAACAGTTCATATAAACAAAATACTTGTTTGTTTTGCACGTGTGAAAATGAATAAGAATATATAATAGTATTACAGTTCCTCTATAAAAAAGGAGGACATACTTATACTGAACTGCATGGCTTAAATCTACATTTTTTCTAGTTCAACAACATTTTCAGACGAGTATATAAAATCAATTCTAATATGACGTGCTTCTTTAGCTTTGTAAACAACACTGTGATAAAATTCTCGATAAAATTTACTTAGCGCAGACTCAGAGATATACATAATAATGGCTGTTACAATATACTTCCCACGTAAATCTACATGTATTGGAACCTATTTGCAGACCCTTTGCCTATTTTATTGTTTTAAAAAGGCCAAATATAAAAAGACAAAATAACTTTTTTTCTTATTCGTATGCATAATAAAAAGAAGTAATGCACAAGAGCTCAGAGAAATCAACAAAATAAAAATAAAATGAAATTCCGCGAAAGTCTATTAATCTTTTTGGCGCATTCAAGCCATTTCAAAACATGACGTCATACAAATGAAACCGCTAAAGTTGAAAGTTTTCTGTTACGTGAACCATCGGAATTCGTATGATATTGTATTAAAACTTATTTTTGAGGTAGGTTTTGTTTTATTTTCTATTCTATTGCATTATTCGCATATTTACTCATTGCAGCAAGTCAACATGGCGGTTCCTTAGTTACAAAATGTCAACTTTTGGAGTTGACGGAAGCTTACGAGAAAAACATGTAAATTAAAAATGGCAAATGTTGGGTTTGAGAAATTAAAGAATTAAAAAGTTTTTTTCTAGCAGTTATTCACGAAATAACCTACGCAAGCTACATATTTATAAAGATATTTGAGGTTTATCTAACAGGGAGTGAAAAAGAACAGCCACACACACAGAATACCCACCCTCGCTTCAGTTTTTTAATGACCGTATTTGTCCTATTAGAATCGAAATAATTCATGGAAGCCATATATTGTTGGAAATTTACACATGGCCTGGGCCGTGATATTCGAATTTTATCCTGAGCGTTAGCAATTATTTTTTTTATAATAATGTAAATATTTTTCTATTTCTATGTTGAAAAAATGCATGACATAATGCACCCAGACAAATGCCAGAGGCGTCCTTCAGCTGGCCCCTTAACAAATATATATTCTAGTTCAGTAATAATGGACGTCAAACTAAACTCCAAATTATACACAAGAAACTAAAATTAAAAATCATACAAGACAAACAAAGGCCAGAGGCTCCTGACTTGGGACAGGAGCAAAAATTAGGGTTAAACATGTTTTTTGAGATTTAAACCCTCCCCTATACCTCTAACCAATGTAGAAAAATAAACGCATAACAATACACACAGTAAAATTCAGTTCAAGAGAAGTCAGAGTAGAATACATGTTGTAGCCCATGTGTGATTGACAAAAAATATACAAATATTTAATAACAATTTAAGTGTTTGTATGTACATGTAAAGATTGTGATTAAAAATATGCATTTCATGTACATGTTTTGGATTGAATTTGTTTATTTGAAGCTCCAGAGAACAGCTGGTGTTAGCTGATCTCTAAAGCTGTCAACAGTGGTGGTTTCAATAACAGTTTGTGATAGTAAGTTCCATTGTATAATTGTTCACAGGAAGTACATGTGTATGACCATTTGTATGTGTCCTTGGAAGTTTGAATGTGTCTGTATGGGTGAGTATGGTTTTGCCTTGTTCTGCTGTCTGTTTATTCAAGAATATGCAATGGAATGGCTGCAAGACAGTGTATTACTTTATAAAATAAAATAAGTCTGGTTTTTAAGTGTCTCTAAGCTAGTGGTCAAGTCAATTTATGTGTTACTATCATATGATTGTGCATGTTTTTGTAGAAGAGACATGATACTGCTTGTAATGATATGCTCCATGAGCTTGCAACATATGCAGGTTAAAGATATTGGGTTGTAATTTACGGGTTTGTATTTTCCCCTTTTTTGTAGGCTTGGGCTACATTATAAAATTGAGAATGGAAATGGGGAATGTGTCAAAGAGACAACAACCCAACCATAGAAAAAACAACAGCAGAAGGTCACCAACAGGTCTTCAATGTAGCAAGAAATTAGCAGGTTTCCAGTCCTTAGGTGTTTAACCAGTTTCAAGTGACTTTTTAAATATCAATGTAAGGAATCATCATGAGGATTGGTGAGATTTGTTTCTTTACTTTTTCAAGGACTCTGCCATGTTGATATCATCAGGGCAGCAAGCTTTATGTGGGTTAAGGTTTCAACAGTAATTTTGTAATATCGTTGTGTCATATGTTATTCGTATGTCCATGATGTCATATATTTTCGTATCATCCATATTTCATTGGTTTGGATGGTACACACCTATATTGTGCCGGGTTTTTCTGTTTCCATATTTGTAACAACAACTCTACATTTGACAAATTTAAAACACATTCATCACATTTCACATGTTTCAGATGTTAAAACAAATTTGGCAAAATTAAATATGCATCACTTGAATAATTGTTGAGAAAAATTCTGAAGGATTACATGAAGTACAGATATGACATTTGCCTGTCTAACAACAGATCTTCAAGACATGTGACTGTCATATTACAAACCAGGGAGTTAAAATCAACAGGGTTCTTATATAAATTGGTTGTTCAAACTCCATTCATTCAATATTCTATTGACAATTCTTTTTATACATCCTTGATACATAAAGATCAAAACCGTCTTAGCTTTTTACATTTAATCATATAATTTGAAAATTGCATTTTACATTTTAAAATGTAAAAAATAATGCCTTTTGTAGAAACCCATAACCCATCTAAAACAAGAGTGCACACACTGAAATGTCTCGCCTTCTTTACTAATCATTGATATTATGTTGATAGTCCTAAATATAGAGCTTTATTACAACTGTCACATACATTGTAAACTCAACATTAACCAAGAAAACTAAACATCAATCAATGAACCATGCCAGGCAGACATGTTCAGCTAACAATTCTTCCATACAAAAAATATAGTTGACCTATTGCTTATAAATTAAGAATAAAAGACCAAAACACAAAAACTTAACACTAATCAATGAACCATGAAAATGAGGTTATCTTTTATCATGGTTATCTTTTGATAGTCTTCATATAAAGAATGAAAAAAAAAAGAACAGCTAGAACATGTGGAAGGTTGACACTATTGGAATCAATTGTTGTTTAATGTAATTTCGTTTCTTTAGTTTAGGATTCAATTAAGACCAATGGAAGAGATCTGCATCTTCTAAATCTAAACATACAATTAAAGTTGATAGTTAATTATCTAAAATCCAACTAGTTGAATTCTGTCATTTAACAACAACTACAATTATTTTTGAAATCTTAATAGTGTACGACTGAACTGCAGGCTAGGGCCATTTTCCATTTTTTGTGACAGTACTCTTAAGATTTTAAATTTTTTTCTTAAGAAAGTTAGGACTGAAAAATCTATTCCGTTTTAAATTTCCATTGATAAAGTTCCCAGTTACATATCTCATCACAGGGATACAGGTACTAATAAATGTAACAATATGATTGATGTAAACCGTGTGAAGCTTGTTTCCAAATCCTACATTTTGAAATATTTGTAAAATTTCATAAATAAAGAGGTTTAAACTACAAAATGCAGCATTTGTAATTTTTTTTGTAACTATTACAATGATTATGTTGGTACACAAAATTTAGTTTTAATGGAAGACTACTTAATGAGTTATCATATACTAAATGTCACATTTTAAGTATTTATTTTAGTGGATAATTAGCTCATAAATTGAGGTGCTCCTAAATTGGAGGAAGATTCTAAAAACAGAGATTTACAGAAAAAAATAGAAAAGATCGTTTCTCTCCCCTGTCTCATGTAGCCCCTCAGACTTCCCGTTTACTTTGAGATTGAAATAAACAATTAATTTCCCCATAGGCGACAATGGTAGCCTTTTTCGAGACACAGACTTTAGGAAGTTGATTTTTTTAACGAAACCTTGCTAGAATGAAAGAAAAATTATTAGGACAGGATTTTTTGGTCCAAAAAATATAGGTTCGCGTTGCTTTTCTTAGCGTATTTTGTACTTATCTCCCATGCCTATCAATTTTGCCCTTAAAAATACGTGTCTTGTCCTAGCGTTGAAAAGTCATCTCAGTGCCTTTAGGGCTACGGAATAATTTTTATTTTGCCTTTTGTATAAAGCAGAGTGCACGAAGTCTCTAATAATAAAAAATAACGGGCGCACATATCGACCAATCAGGATTCGCCATACTCTTAATTCTGAATACCATGTTATGCTCATAAAATCTAATGGTGTATTGTAACCTTGAAAGTTGTTGACCTACAAATTAAAGTTTTGCATGTTGATGTTTGAATCATCTACAGCAAACATCATTATGTTTAAATTTAACAAATACTATTTTTTAATAAGTGCACAATCTTTGAGAATGATTTAAATAACCAGTGAAGGATATCCCTGCTCAGGGTTGTCAATAAGATTTAAAGTAGGAGTCTAAATAATAAAAGTAGCAGGCAACACTGGTGGACGGCGTAGCCGTTTGCACGACGAGCTTGCTTGTTGCCTTTCACGGCGACAGGTCTGCAAAATCCTGCACTCTGGAGGGCTCCTGAACTCTAATTTTGTTCTTTGCAAACACCATTTTTTTAATGATGATAAGGTAAATGAGCAGCAAGATGGTCATATTTTCATATAAAGTTGATCACATAATATCATTAAGACTTTCAGCTAACAAGTTATTGAAGTTGTTTGCGGATTTTTGAGGAAAATGATGAAGGCATGACTCTGTAAGACATGGGGATCATTCAGGAAAAGATTTAAATTTGATTTTATTAGTTGAAAATATTTTTAATTTAACTGTAGACGTGCAATTATTCAAACAGTTCTAACCCATAGAAAACATTTTTCAGTATTAATAATTTCAAATACTTATCACATTAAATCAAATGATGAATTTAATGGACTGTTTCAGGCAAAAAGGGTGCACTTTGGTGAAATTACAATAATCTAGAATTTAAAATTTTGGTAACCTTTTGTGAGTTTTTAAGGTAGCACAATACAAAGATTTTTAATCCCCAATCAGACACCTTTAAACTGATGTAATTCCACTCATCTTTCTTTAAATTTTATAAATGAAGTATCAAAAGAAAGAGGAAAGATTAATCTTTCAAATTGTGAAAATTTCATTATGATATAATTATTACATAATTAATTATTATGTAATTAGTTGCTATATTGTGATGTCCACACTTGAATTAATTTAGCTTCTTTGTTATTCATAGCATCCCAAAATATTTTATAGATTCTTGCACAACACAGTTTGACCTCCAAAACTGTGTCTCAGATTTTTCCTATTGCATTTCATTCTCTCATAAATCTTCAATGAAGTTTGCAACATCAATTCATAAGAGACCACTAAATTCAATTGGGTATAAAATTTGTTCTATTGATGTTTTTGGAAATCTGAGACACAGTTTTGGAGGTCAAGCTGTGTTGTACAAGAATCTATAAAATATTTTGGGATGCTATCAAGAACAAAGACGCTAAATTCATTCAAGTGTGGACATCACAATATAGCAACTAATTACATAATAATTAGTTATGTAATAATTATGTCATAATGAATTTTTCATAATTTGAAAGATTAATCTTTCTTCTTTCTTTTGGTACCTCATTTATAAAATATAAAGAAGGATGAAATGAATTACATCAGTTTAAAGTTGTCTGATTGGGACTGCAAAAATCTTTGTATTGTGCTACCTTAATTGAAGTCTTATAATTAAGAATGGAAAAATGGGGTCATCATGGTCATGGGTCAAAATATTTTACCCTGTATCATAGGGAGAAAAAAACAGAGATCAAACATCTAACAAAAATTTCTGAACCTGGCCAAAGTACATCCTTGAATGCAAAATGCGAGACTCACACTTCTTTATAATCATAGGGAGACATCATCCTCATCCTCATTTTTTATTATTATTACTTGGATGAGGTGAGTCAGCATGATTGTGTGAGATTTCTTTTTAATAGCATTGTGTCATGTATGTTTGGGGAATGTTAAGCAAGACCTGTCATGTGTGATAATAGTATCTCCTCCTTTACACGATATATCTCTTGGTGTCAGGTGGTGCTCCTAGTATTTATGACTCTATATGAAGCTACACAATGACATGCAGACGAGCTATCTCTACATTTTCTTTCATTTAAAAGGAAGGTCATGGGACAGGTATACATATGATTTATGATTTATGGTAAAAATTAAGAGGCTCTATCACTTGAAAACAAGAAAATGAAAATCATTTAATGAAAATAATGTGATGTCTGCTTTTACGAGACAAGACAATTGACATTGCTCTTTTTTTCATTTCATGGTAGGACGACGATCATGCACTTCATGAACATTACCAAGGAGGGTGTCTCAATTATTCAAATGCAAATGTCATAGAACAACCCTTTTTTTCGCTTTGTTGTTAATTGAAAAAAATCTGAAATTCTTTTCATTTCTCTGACTATGCTATTGACTGGTTACAAAATCTCGTTATTACTATGAATGCATACTTTTCCTGGTTTCAGTACAAAATCTTATAGTACTTTGCAGCAAAATCAACAACCAGCATTTATTTTACCGGAAATTCGATTTTATTAACCAATCAGAAATGCCGTTTTATATCTCTTTAGATTGTCTTAGATAGTGACCGACGATCTAAAACTAAAAGTACGATTTATATTTTTTTGACATAAAAAAAACAACCAATGGGAATTTGATTATAAACGACCATTTCAATCGGCAATCGGTTCTTAATGAATACGCTGCCTGCTCATGCGTAGTGTGGCATTGCAACAATGACGTCACTATAAAATATAATGTAGGTTGGATATATTTAGAATATCTCGTCATACTGATTTTTCCGGATTGTAAAAGAAACGTAAATAGTGTAAAGGAGAGCTCAATATACGATAATTTCGAGAGAAACAGAAGGGAAATGTGTAAAAAAGTGTTTAAAGTCAATTTATTCATTTGTGTCTCCCCATCTCATCATTCTAAGTAAGATTTGTTGGGGGGTTTTCCACGCTATAAAAACAAAATGAATGATGTGAGGGAATGTCACTCTGGTCAACCCCATTGGTGATTGACAGCTTGAAGCTGTCTTCCCCAAAAACAGATCGGAACACAAAAACTTAACTATAACCACTAAACCATGAAAATGAGGTCAAGGGCAGATGACACCTGCCAGTTGGACATGTACACCTCACAGTCCTTCCATACACCAAATATACTAGACCTTATAACTGCTTAAAGTATCTGAGATATGGACTTGACCACCAAAACTTAACCTTGTTCACTGATCCATGAAATGAGGTCCGGGTCAAGTGAAAACTGTCTGACGGGCATGAGGACCTTGCAAGACACGCACACACCAAATATGGTTATCCAATTACCAGTTGAGATTTAGATGTACTTAGGAATAAGTTGATTTTTGGAAATTATCATATACATGTACAGACAATTGCTGTATTAACGGAGTTGTAGCTGATGTTTTGAATATAGAGACATGCAGATATTTAATAGTGTCAGACCACGGTTTTACTATTGTCATAAAGTATATCAGTGACATTTAAGATTTTAGACCATTTTTAACGAAGTAACTAAGTGAATAACTTTTAATATCGTCCGTGTAATACAATGAATAAGCCCATCGTCTTTCAAAATATGCAATTGCGTTTTATACTGTAAACTAACAATGTGATTTTGGCTATTTCTGACTGTGTAATATAAGCCCATTGTGCATAACCAAGCAATTGATGTGCTCCTAACCAAAGGAGGAAGTTACAGATAGAAGAAGAACAAAAACACATCACATGTGAATACCTGCTTTTTTGGGGGGGATTCATGAGGGGGGATAGGACCTTTATCAGGACTCCAGGATTGGGTGTTTTAAAGCTCGGGATTTCGGGAATGACCCTCTCGGGATCCGGGAATTATTTTTTTCGAATTTTGGGACCTCAGGATTCGTGTTTTTTAAGCCCAGGATTTTCTGGATTTCATGTTTTTAAGCCCAGGATTTCGGGATCAGCACCCCTCCTATCCCCCTCATTCATATTCAACCAATTTGTCTAAGTTAGCCATATGGGACAATATCCCTAATGCGCCTTGAAATGAGGAACTCAAAAGTCATGTGTAAACAAAAAATCTCTGTGTAGTGATATTTGACACATTTCTATGATAAACAAATGACTGAGCTGAACCATTTGTGTTAATTTAGAAAATAAGGGAACACAGAATAAATGTGTAAAAACTATGGAGCCATTAAATGTGTTCAAAGTATTAAATTTTTAAAGAACTTATTGTGTCAAAAATGGGATTTTTTACCATGAGGAGCCACATCGCAAAAGGATACTCGGAGTTTGCTAATTTACGGAAAAATGAATCACACTTCGTACCCCGAAAATTTAACCACATATGTAAAAATGTCTCAGCTTCGAAACAAGCCATCATACATATACAAGTTTACGATATGGGCTGAGCAACAGAAGAAAACGTTACCATTACCGCCTATGTAGAAACAATTGCGCATATTGCCCCATATCTTCTTAACTTATAAGAATTGAAAGTCACACACAGCTTGATCTTGGTCAGTATACGATGAAACATCCAAGTTTATAACTTCAATGCAAATTATAAGGTATAGTGTCCTAGATTTTGACTTCAGTGGAAATATAATATCGTCTTGGTACCTGTTTTGACGCGGACCAGAAATGACGCACCAATTTAGTTTTGGGTTTTATATTTCTGAACAAAAGATGTGACGTCATCGATAATTACTATTCATAACATGATGGTGAAGGTCATATGACTACAACATAGATGCCTCAAACTCTGTCCAGAAATGTTATTATTGCTTGAATTAGTAAAGATAATGCAATTTCTGCCATTTTATTAAGGTCAAAAACAGTCTACCCTTCCCAGAATGATTATCAGTCCTAAATCCACTTTGGCCGGCAAAAGTATGTATGCACATGCTGCCCCAGTTTGTGTTTTTCAAATCATATGACTGTCATGTGACATGGTTTTACATTTAAGCGGGAATCACTGTAGAACAAACGATCGTCGCTTATATAATTTTCTATTGTTTATCGATTTTTTTCATTCATTGTACGAAGTATACATTGATAAATGTTTTAATGTCAATGTTGTTTTATGAATGCAATTACTTCTTATTTTCAAGTATATGGAATATATATGTCACTTTGATAAATTTTGAACAATTTTATATAAAATTTGAAATAAAATATAGGTTACAATTAAATTAATGAAAAAAATTGTGTTGCTATCAACATGATCATAAAAGTGACTGTAAATGTCAAAATTTGTTATAAAAATTAAATTTGTTGAATAGTGTTAACTTTAAATTATCCGGATTGAAGCAATTTTTCGAACATCAGGTACACTGCAAGTGGTTTTTACTGGTTTGTTTATAGTGCGTCATTACTGGTACCCATCATAAGTTGACAGTCCGTTTGTAATGTTAGCAAACATGATTTTTATTGCTTTTACTGTTTCAAAAATCAACTGTTTAATGATTGAAATACATTAACAAGTGATCAATCTTTCATTCTATTCCGTGTTTCTTTTTCTTTTAAATGGTAGATTAAATGCAGAGACAAACACAACGTTAGGTGCGTCATTACTGGTTCCTCGGGGATATATATATTTTTTACTTCCTTTTGTGATAATCTTTTCTCATTGGCGAGGAACTTGTACACAAAAATCCCCCCTTACAAAACCAAAATCTAGAGCCGAGGCGGATATGCATGTAAATGTAAATTATAAAACAATCAATTATAGTCTTTAAAAACAGCCGAGTGTACTCGGAGGAACGGAACATGATCTTGTGTTTTACACTTTTAACTTTTATGCACACTTTAACATTTTGATCACTTTGAAATACGTCTTTAAACCATATTCACTTAGACTTAATCTGAAAAATATAGTAAATTGAACTGTTGACATGTACCTTTCACTATTGACAGTATTGGCTATCGTTTCTTATCACGTTTCAGGAATTATTTTATCTTTGCCGCCCTGCGCATGCGCTGACTCTAAATTATCATGTTTTTGGGTAACACTAATATCTGAACGCGAAACACACAAGCGGGATTCGAAATTTTAAAATAATTTTTATATTAATTATTTCTTGCTCAACTATTATCTTTCCCATAAATTGAATACCCAACACTGAATAGAATGTCACGATTAATTTAATTACTACTACGTATAATAGTCTACTATAAAATTAGAGTTTATCGACGACTACACTTGCGGGTATATTGCCCCGGGGATTGGGGGGGGGGGGGGGGGGGGGGACTTTCTATATTTTTAGTGCCAATAGTGAGTTTGCCGCAAAAACAGGATAACTTTTTAATGCCCTACTGACTAGTGTTGATTGAACCTGTGTGACCCCAGAATGTGTATTGCAGTCGTATTCCAATGCGAACTAACGATTACTTTTATACATACTGTTTGTTTTCAAACATTTTTTTTAGAGAAATCAGAATTAAACCAATTTTCTGATTACAGATTAACATGAACAGCAATAAAATTGAGACTGGAAACGGAGAATGTGTCAGAGAGACAACAACCCGACCATACTGAGAACAAACGTTCTTGTGAAACCCAACTAATTGAATTTGTGGACGACATCACTAAAAACATGAGTGCAGGTAAACAGACAGACGTACTAATTATGGATTTCTCTAAAGCTTTCGACAAAGTTGGTCACAGTCTACTCGTTCATAAACTCGAACACTACTGAATCAGAGGAAATGTCAATAGGTGGATTGCTAGCTTCCTATCACATCGGACACAAGCAGTAGTAGTGGATGGAGAGAGCTCATCACATATTGATGTAGAATCTGGGGTACCCCAAGGCTCAGTCCTTGGGCCTTCGCTATTCCTGTTTTACATCAACGACATGTCTGATGGAATTAAATCTACTATTCGCCTATTTGCTGATGACACCATAGCATATACCTTACAATATCAAACGACAAAGATTCCAACGACCTACAAAAAGATCTAGATAAATTGGCAATATGGGAAACCAAATGGAAAATGGCCTTTCACCCAGACAAGTGCAATGTACTCACCATCAGCCGGAAAAACAACACCATTGCAACATCATACAAACTACATGGTCACACTTTAGAACCTGTCAAAAGCGCAAAATACCTAGGCTGCACATTCACGTCCGAAATGACCATGTAAACAACATCTGCAACAAAGCCAATAGAACAATCGGCTTTCTAAAACGAAACCTGAACATCGGATCAACGTCTGTAAAGGAAAGTGCGTACAAAACACTTGTTAGACCAATAACACAATATGCCAGTCCTGCATGGGATCCAAACAACAAAACAGAAATAGACCGAATTGAGATGGTTAAGAGACGTGCAGCACGTTATGTGATGAATAAACACCAAAATCACTCAAGTGTAAGCAAGATGTTAAACCACCTAGAATGGAGATCACTCGAACAAAGACGAAAAGATGCAAGACTAACCATGCTCTTTAAAATAGTAAACGAGAAAGTTGCTGTGACAAAAGAAGATCGTTTGATTCCACCTAAACGATTGTCAAAAAATATGCATGACAGAAGTTTCCAAATTCCAGCAGCATCAAATGATTACCGGAAATTTTCTTTCTTTCCACGAACCATCAAAGATTGGAACAGTCTACCTCCTGGGGTAGTGTCAGCGCCGTCAGTCGAGGCTTTTAAAGCCTTGGTGACAAAGCTGAACTAAATTCAAACAATATGGGGGAGGGGGAGGGGGAGGGGTCCGTATGCGCACCGAAGTCATGGCAAAATATTCAATTAGTTGATTGTGGCCATTATCCGGTAGAAGTAGATGTAGAAGCAAACAACAGTAGAAGGTCACCAAGTCTTCAATGCAGCGAGAAATTCCCGCACCCGGAGGCGTCCTTCAGCTGGCCCCTAAACAAATATATATATACTAGTTCAGTGGTAATGAACGCCATACTAAACTCCAAATTATACACAAGAAACTAAAATTAAAAATAATACAAGACTAACAAAGGCTAGAGGCTCCTGACTTGGGACAGGCGCAACTGAAAAGCTCGCATTACACCTGTTTTCTTAGCCTCGTACAAATACAGCTGATATTTAAAGACACTAAACAGTTCTTGTCTATATATTCTTAAAGTTGTAAAAAGATTTTATGTTGGATACAAGGAGATTTTATGATTTTAACGTCGATTTAGATTTTTAAAAGTTACACTTTATGTTGTGAAACATTTATAACAAATCATGTGTACATGAAAGTCCCGTTTACGTATTGTAGGTATGAAAGTTCATTTCTACCAAAAACTTTATATTCCGGATGTAAATGAAGTTTTGTGTAAAGGTATTTCATGATTTAAGAAACAAAATATGATGAAAAAAGTTGGGGGTCACCGACTTAGTTTTGTCACTATAGCAACCTCAGTTTTGTATTTTCCCGAACTTATTAAGACAAGTTACAGTAAATGGGCTATGTCACAGCTTTCCGTAAAATTTGCACAGAACTTCGGCTCTTGAACCACAACTAAAATTCGGAAAAATAATGCATTTATCTCATTTTTTTATTTGAAATATTACTAATTGAATTCTTTCAGAATGGGGTCAAACATTTAAGCAGAAAGCACATAAAATCGTCTAAAAACCTTCTATTTTTTTGGTCTTTAAATAGTAAAATCTCTGAATCTCTGATTCTACTCCATTGAGATTGTTCTTAAAAAACTATATATTAAGTTGTTGATACATAACTTTCTGTTTTATTGATATCAAATAATCATATGGACACCGACTTCCCTTTTTGTCTAGAAAAATCTGCGACATAGCACATTTATTGTTTCTTGACCATGCAATCTTGAGTTTTGAAAACAAATAACTGGTAAAACAAAATATTACCAAAATTCAACCATACCAATACAAAGACTGAAACTAAAAATTCTTAAAATAATAATTGTGTTTACAAACTAATAATGAAGTGGTTTGTACATATATAACAAATCTAACTTGCTGGGTGAATCTTCTGAATATTTTTCAAACATTACTTACGCATGTGTGCTTGGTCTTTTTGACCTCAAAAACCTTCTGAAAAGAAGAAGTCACTATAAATAACTATATTCTCTCAAGCATAGAACATTTTTTACAGAAGGAGGTGTAAAAATTAGCCTTATCCGGTATATTAATAAGACCTGCATGCAAAAGGACTAAAAATGTCTTCAACTAATTGTATAATTAGTTTTGAACAGCAGAATATTTACAAAGCATAAATTCATTTATCCTGCAATCAGCCTTATATTTAAGAATTGAATGCTCTTTTTTGTAAATTTATTGGGGTGTAAAAGCGTTGACCGAAGTATTTTGTATGAAGCGAGGAAGCGCTTCATACTAAAAATGTGCGCACGGTCAACGCTTTTACAACCCTATAAAGTTACAAAAAAAGCATTCAATACTTATAATTACATTTTTACCTAAAGGATCATGAAAACACGCCTTTTATCAAGTTTTTATTTCATTTACCTGTGCACTTTATTGTGGGACCTCGTGTCATCATGAATGAAAAGTTGCACTGTGTAATGCAATTGATTAAGGAATATCACGAGATTGCTAGTTACCCAATCAGAATAACGTGTTATAATGAAACATACATCTAATGTAATTATTGTACAAATAACAGGTATACAGATAATTTGTTGCTTTACAAATAAAGTATCCTGGTACCCGCTTTGACGTTGAGCAAGCAATAAGACGGGTATTTCTTTCTGGGTAACAGTTCAATTTGGGGTCCTCATTGCGGTCCGCGTTTCAACTATGTCGATTTCTTTGAAAAAACAAAAGCAATAATTTCGATATGAACAGCTTACTTCAAGTACCGGGTGTAAATTGCAGTATAAAAACAATATATGTACATTGTCGAAAAATATAAAATTTATTTGTACTCGCTACGAAACAGGAGAAAAGCTCGGCAGAGCCTCGCTTTTCATCATGTTTCTAAAGCTCGTACAAATAAATTATATATTTTCCAACAATGTACATATATTGTATATATATTATTAGTTACATGGTGTGTAAGTGACCTGGGCCACAAGTTTATTGTTTTCTGTTTAGTATTTTATGCCAATGGCAGTCAGCAGGGTTAAAGAACATCAGTTCTTCAACCTGTTTGTCAAATGCGTTTTGTCTAAATATACTTTTTCACGTTTTTGGTCCTTTAGAAAATGTTGTTTGTGCTGTATTTAGACCCTTCTACGACGAAATTTGTTGTACATGCACACGTATAAAAATTGCGGTTTTTACCCAACGCAATCATAGGTTTGAACGTAGTTTTCAATTTAGACTTGTATATATAAAGTAGTAATATACAAAGTATAATAGCTTTTCGAAAAAAAAACTAGCAGTCTCTTAGTTGATGAAATTGGAAAGTGTTCTCGCTTTGTAGATTAATTCATTCAGAATAGCCTTGCATATCAATCAACAAATTTTACCACACGCGTTATGAAGCCGCAGTAAATCGTTTACTGTTGTGTGTGAAATAAGGTCCTTATCGAAATAATCCTTCAAATCATGGCTGTAAATCCTTTACATATTTTTCAAACAATTTATTCTCTCATCTTGAAATATTAAAATCATGTTAAAGTTTTCGTGTGATTTTTCGTGTATAAAATCACAGGCACTTGTCTCAGAAAAAAATTTCCTATATACCTTAATATGACACAATGTACTTGACTCGCGATTTTGAAAAATCTTAGTTTAAACCAATCATGAATATTGTGAAATATTGTCCCTCGTAGAACATATATTGCAAGCTCGTGCAATATAAATTACAATCATAATTTTTTTATAAGACCTGACTACATATAGCTCCTCTTTTTTCTGCATAAAAGGGTTCCAAATTTTTTTATAAACTTTATCAAGAATTGTTATAAATATCAATGTTATTCAAAAATCGTTTCTTTTATAAATATACATGGTAAAATTAATGTTTTATGTACACTTAACCTACACAAGGCCTAAATTGAGTATCGACTGCATGTAGACAAAACATGATTTAAACTACATGTAAACATTGAGTTTTATCAATGGGAACGTAATTGTGTTTTGATTATGTGTGATTTACACTAACACAACACCAAGTTTAGGTCAATGTGAACACGGCCTTAGCCTCGTACAAATACAGTTGATATTTAAAGAGGCATGTACAACGATTTTTTTCAGATCATAATTCAAGAAGGATACGATTTTAAAGTGCATCATCTAACGTACATTGGAATTTTTTTTACATGATTCGTTATTTATAAATCGGTTTAACGTTTAATTTAATAAAAATATTTTGCATGTCTTCAAAATCTTTTGTTTTAAAGGATAAACCATTATTGGGTCAATATGAGTCTACAAAAAAGGAGTACATTATACCATTTCCACTATGTGATGAGTAATCAGCTGTACTTTGAATTTGTCACGGATGAATATAAATTGCAAAAATAAGCTGGTGCATTTTTGCATTATCATTTAATAATTGTACATGCCTCTTTTCTCAGATTTTATCCCCCTTTCCGACCAAACGTGACTGCGTTCTTGTACATCCAATACAACTGCCAAACGTTTACCCCACATCGGCCATTGTTTCGCTACTAGACGGAAAATAAACTAAAAAACACCAGATGAGCATTCCATGACCTCAAGATATATAGAAAGATTCACACATGGATGATCCGCTATTCAACAGTTTCAGTATACCGTCATAAAAAGGGATGAATTGTTTCACGGTATCGTGAATTACGTCAGCTTTTGTTTTTGCGCTTTATATTTTTTAGGTATTTTTTAGGGAGAGAGGTTTTTATTATATCATTACTGCTCATTTTATTTCAACAGACACCTCAACGATATCAACGACGATCTCGACGACTTGTCTTTTAATAATGTAGGAAAGTTTAATGATTGAACATACCAATGATTGGATCGGGAATTATTCTGGACAACAGAGTTAGGCCGTGTTCACATTGACCTAAACTCGGTTTTGTGTAAGTGTAACTCCACCCCGTATAACCCCGCGATACAAATGAATCCGGACGTTGACGCGTTCGAAGCGATAATCAGGACAACATTTGGGATGACAACAATTTCGAATGCCTCTCTAGAACTTATTTGAGTATATATTAATATGTCAATGTGCATGATAGTTTATTTATTCAATTATACAGTTGTTGTAAGTTTTAGATATTGCATAGAACGTTTGATAAAACTGCTAGATGCAAAACGCACAGACATGGTGCAATTTCATACGTTTAATGAGGTAAACAATGCTGAATATCTTTTCGTGCATATACCTTTGCATATTAATACCTTAAGCAATAATAAATAACTATACGTTGCATTACTACGTGCCTTCAAATGTTCCCTAGAACTTACAATAAACGCAATATCATATTAAATAAATTTTCTCTTACTGTATTGTTCGTTCCATCAAATGTGTCGTGTTCGTTGTGCGTTTTTAAATAATCACTGTACAGTTCGTTGACAAAAACTGTCACAAATCACTTTCTTGTCAAGGTATTTGAGACGGTGTCGGCGACCCTTTTCTGTATTGTAAATGTTTATCTGTTAACTTAGTCAAAGTAGTTTAACTTAAAATATCTGTCATCCAAAACCAAAATTGCAATATTTAACCAGCGTACATGTACATCTGTAGGAATATTTCTATTGGAAATTGGGATTTTCAACGTTATTCCAGATGAAATAAACAGTTAATAAATATATTGCAGAGGAAATAAAGTTTCAAAAAGTATAGTACAGTCAATAAAACTTTAATGACTTACTTTTCACAATTTGAGGCTCTTCCAAATGCAGATGTTGTTCAAAATTCGCCTTGAAGAAAGCAGACATAGGAGCTCGTTGAACTTAATTTGCCGAATGCCATAAATGGCATTCTAACTGCTTTATTATTTCTTTTATTTTTTTTTTTACATATAAATTTTTCAGTGTCAACTGTGAAACGTTTCATTTTTTATTGATAACTATTAAGACATGAAAGAAGAAATACAGCAAATGTCTAAGGTTAGGTTGATGATTGATGCTTTGCTCAACCGCATAATTTACCCATGACTCCAAGGGTAACTGGGGAATATAAATATTGTCCCTTTGGTCTTCTCCGAAATAAGTGAAAGTTTAAATGAAATGCATATGGATGGGTATAGACTTTAAGGTGCTTATAATAACAAAGCCCATATCGCATAGTCAGCTATACAACACACCGAAATGACAAATGTAAAACAATTCATATGAGAAAACTAACGGCCCAGTTTATGCACAAAACAGTGAACAACAAAAAAATATATAACCACTGAATTACACGCTCCTGGCATTGGACTGTAGGCAAATACAGAATATGGCGGGATTAAATATGTTAGCGGTCACCCAACCCACCACCTAACCGTACATTGAATGTCGTATGGTAAACACTTTCAAAAATGCTATCAAATTAGTAATCTGACGTGTGTATCTGTATGGTTAGCCATATTTGCATCTGTCGAGTTATTATTTAAGAATTGAATGCTTCTTTTTGTAAATTTATTGGGGTGTAAAAGCGTTGACCGAAGTACATTTTGTATTCACCTGTGCACTTTATTGTTGGAGCACGTGTTATCATGAATGAAAAGTTGTATTGAGCAATGCAACTGCTTACGGAATAACACGTGATGTGCAGTTAGCCAATCAGAATAAGTTATAGTTATTGACCAAGCAAGTCGGTATATAGAATTTAATCTGCACAGCTCAGGTGACCCTTATTAACCCGAACGACGTAGGAGATTAAATTCTATATACCCGATTTGATTGGCCAATAACTGTTTTAACACATGACGTCATTCATTTACGTGAACGTTTTAGATGTGGACGATGTTCCGCTATCCACGGATCCTAGGAAAGTTTATTGTAGGGTAAAGAAAGGGGGAAATACGACTTTCATTGGTAAGTTTCAAATTGATAACTTTTTGGGGGGTTTAGACTTATTGTAAAATTGCGATTTAATGGTAGATTTATTTTTTATTTTTCTGTTAAATCTATTCCCATTTTTATTTAATAAGTGACGTTTAAGACTTTGACAAATTGAGTACTTTCAAATCGTTGTATGAAAAAAAAAAATAACCGGAAGGGTTATTGAGTTTAGATTAATTGCTTTAAAATTTCTTTCCATCAATGATATGCTTTAATAGAGAAAGATAAACCTAGGAAGATGTTAGTTATATATATTACCTAAATTTTTAATGTTGAATAAACGGAAAATACGTTTCTCTTTCCAATGTTTTACTCCCCCTTCCCCAAATTTCTTTGTATCTACTGTATTAATTTTTAAGACACGTCCATCTAAATGAAGTCTGATTGATCTCCAGCTATTTATGTAAATACTTAAAAATAATTTTCTCCAATATTTTGCTAAAACAATTAGTAACAGAGATAGGTCTGTAGTTTGAAACATTGTCCTGATCTCCTTTACCCTTGTAGATATATAGCTGGCTGATACATTTGCAAGTTTCCAATCACTGGGAACTATTCCTGATTGTAAGCTTTTATTAAATATGAATGTTAAAGGTGTAACCAGTGATGGGAAAATTGCCTTAAGAAATTTTGGAGGTAGCTTGTCAGGTCCAGCTGGTTTGTTAATATTTAAAATTTGGAAATGGTCAATCACATCCTGCTCTATTATCACTATGTCAGACAGCTCATAGGGTGCCAAAGGTGGAACATTAGGCAGTTGAGGTTCTGTGTCAAATTTTGATATTGAGCAAAAATAATCATTTATGGCTGTGGCTTTCTCAATGGGGTGAATGAGAATCTCTCCATTTACCTTAATGGGAGAATTTTAACTCTCTTTATTTTTAAATTTGCAAACACTCTTAGCTATTCTCCACCACTTCCCTGGGGGGATTGATTTATCGACTAGGGAATTATGCAAGTTAATCAGGTACTGACGTTTAGCTTCTCTTACTAGATCAATCACTTCATTTCTAAGTTCTTTTAAATTTTTTCCAGTCTGAAATTAAATTTCTTGATTTAGCTTTTTTGTAAGCACGGTTACGCTTTCGCATTTTAACTTTAATACTGGTTGTGATCCAAGGTTTGTCCCTCGGTCTAACCAATACTTTTTTTTTGGAATATATGTGTCCATGACATGATGAACTTCTTGGTTAATTAGACCATTTATCTTATTAATGTCATGAACATTTTTAAAGCATTGTCCAATCCCTTTGTTTAAATGTACATTCGATATTTGAACAATAAAATATTTTGAATATGTTATACGAAAATATTAAATCTAAGGTAAAAAAAAAAATTTTGAGCAAATAAAGTTGACCGGACGGAATTCACATTTGCCGATATATGCTTTAAATATATTGTACTGATCGTCACATGTTAAATATCTATCCATGAATCTGTGAGCTTTATAACTATATACACTTTATAATAAAAACTTTGAGCCAAAAATGTTGACCTGAGTAAGTTCACCAGCACACTAGAAGACCTGATAGTTAAAATATTTATTAAGTAATTAAGATTACTATCTAATTTTGAGACCTGTCTAATTTTGAGACCTGTCGTAATCACCAATCAAGCCAATCATCATGTCATTTAAGTTTTCACACCTGAGACATCAAATACATTTAATTGAATTAACTTATATATAATCAGTTGGCAATTAGAATCCAATCAAAGATTACAGTGAATTGCATGCACTTTTTATTAAACAATACAAAATCTCAGATAGCTGACATGGATTAAATTAAAGTGAGATCACCAATCTCCTCCAGGTATCAAATCATTTGAAAAAAAAATAACAACAATGTATTGCAATATGACCTATAACATTGAAGGAGTAAACTTGTATTAAGTCGTATTCTGACCCTTTATAATAGAAAAATAAAGGAAAATGTATTAACCTTGCACGGGCATCGAACACAAAGTTACTTAGCTGTTTAGTATAATACTGCGGTTTATTCCTTGAATGCCAACATCCTTTGATCTACCGACAATTTACCTGTAAAATTATGTTGGCGTTCAAGGAATAGGTGCAAGTAGTTATCACAACAAAAGTGCATGCTTATCAAAATAATCATACTACTTAAACAGGTAGCTAAATCTAGTTCATGTTTGTTAATTTGTTAAAAATCATATTTTGCGGCTCCTCCTTGAACAAACATGGATTTAGATTCTCTTTTAAAAATGAAACTTTCAAAAGTGTTGCATCACAAAGTCAATATGTGCATATTGTCAGGACAGGAATTCCAGTTTGCACAAATTCTACAATAGACTCTTTGGGCTCTGAAGGTTTTTTTTTTCAATATTTATATAGTTGTGTGTGCTGTAATATCCTACCATATTACTGATTAAATTTCTTGAAACTTTTTATATCATGTTAGATTACAATTTTGTTTATTTCAGTTTGTTCAGGATATTTTTACAATTACACCCGTGTGGTTTTTTTTTTATTGTAAGTGACTCATAAAATAACATTGTTTAGATATTTGTCATGTTCGCAACTCATCTGAATTCTTGTTACCATATTTCATGAATTTTCTTGAAACTTTTGTAAAGTTTCCAGCTTAGAAGTTATCAAATTAACTTAATTATTTTTTTTTATTTAATTAATTGTACAACTGAAATCTTCATATACTTTATATTAACTAATAAAATATTTAAATTGATATGGAACTAAAAAAATCTCTTATATTCTTTATTTTGTTTGAAATAATTGTATTAAACTAAAATTTCATTATAAATTTTAATATTTCTTATGTTATTGACATATTCATTCCAAACATATTTTTTTGATAAAAAGTAATAACACGTTTTAATTTTCTTTATTTCTTTAAAATTCATAATAATTTTACCCCTAAAATCTACTGTTTTTCCTTATAGAAAGTGATAAAATGTTGCATTTCTATAAAGTTCATTAATTATTTTTAACAGTAAAATACTTATAAAAACACCTATTGTTATTATATAAACATCTATTGAAATATTTTTGTTGGCATTCGAGGAATAGGTAACATCTAAAATGTTGGCATTCGAGGAAGACACCAATACTGCACTGTCACTAACTAGTCTGTCACTATATTTAAATTCAGTAATAACAAAATCACCTTATAGTCTTTCAGTTTCTCTTCGAACGCATTCGAAGTTTGATTACTATAGAATTCGTTTCTTCTGTATCCAGGGGCTTAACTAGATTCTTTTAAAAGTGAGGCAAAATATATTCGCAATTCGTTGAGGGATCTGGCGGTCATTTCAATATATATTTAAAGCATATATATCGGCGAATGTGGATACCTTCCGGTCAACTTTTTTAGCAGATAAACTTTTTTTTTTTATAAATTTATATTTTCTTATAATTTTTTTTGGTCTGCGCATGTGCATGAATGTAGATGTTGGTTTTTCTGCTCTTATGAAATTATAGTGATTTTTGAGGATTTATACCTATTCCTATAGTCAATTGTGAGTTGGAGTACTTAAATAGTATAAACTATATTCATTATACGTAATTTAAAGCATAAACGAGATATCAGTGGATAGTTTTGTATATATATAAGAATGGATCCTATGAGTAAAGAATTGGCGGAGCAGTACGTCGAAGAGGTAATGACTCCAATAGTGAAGAAGGTATCCGTTTCAGCCGATATTCACGAAGAAAGACACGTGAGTAATTTTAATAACTCTATTATTGGAAGTACACCAGATTTCAAATCCAAGAAAAAAGTAGGAAAACGGCGACTCTCAAATGAAAACAATAGCCGAGACGTGAAAAAGCAGCGTAGTAATACAATGAATGATAAAGTGTATATAATAGAAGGCGATAACACAAAGTCAGTGACAAGTGAACTCATTTCAAGTAAAAGTCCCGAGGATAAAGATCTTAAGGCCATGGTGTTTGATCTAACGGTCAGCATGAACTCGTTCTGTGATAAAATGACGACACGGATCGATAACATTGAAACAAGTATAACAAAGAAAATCAGCGACATGATTAACAAGAAAGTCGATACCGCTATCCGAAAGCTGAAAAACGAAGTTCAAAAAGATATTAACAAAATAAGTGAAAAAGTAGACGATAACATCATAACTTTAAAGGACAACCTTAAGGGGGAAATAGAGATTTTGCGCAAAGAAGTGACGAATGCTACAAACACTATAACACAATTGCCAAAGACAACAGCTGAAATGCAAAATAGAACAGATACGCGTTTAAATGCTATTATTCGAAATTTACCGGAAACAAGGGGTGAAAATATCATAAGTAAAGTCACGGCTTAATAAAAGATGGTCTTATACTCAAAGACGTTAAAATAAAATCAGCAGAACGCAAAATAAGCAGACGGGACAACGTTCCGGGCATCGTGTTGATCGCATTCCATTCGAGGTGATGATAAAAGAAAAGCAATGGAAGAAAAACGAAAACTTAAGGATAGCAGAAACTTCAAAAACATTTTCATCGAACATGATCTACCCAAGTCTCAGCGAATGTTGAATTCAAATTTGAGGAACATTGTTCGAACAATTGGGAAACACCAACTTGAACTGAGGGGCTCTAGAGTACAAGTTAAAACAGCAGAAAATATACGGAAACAGAGTGACTACAGTGATGGAAGTCAGCGGCATCACGAACGACAATATGAAAACCGGTCAGAACAAGATAATTATAATAGAGAGTCAGATGAATATTTTCAACGCCGTCCACGCGGGAACTATCAAAACAGAGGCTATAACCGAAATGGAAAATATTAGTGGTGATGTGGATTTTGGAACGTCAGAGGCTGGAACAACGTAGACAATAACCCAGATAAACATTTAATACGTGCCACTTGCGTGCAAGGAGAAGATTTTGATTTGATTGGAATTGCGGAAACCCATCTTAAAGGAGACAATACTATTAACCTAGTGGGATATACATGGTTTGGTCACAATAGGACTGAAATACATAAGCGGGCATTAAATGGCTCAGGAGGCGTAGGCTTTTTAGTGAAGAATGATCTTCTCTCCTTTTATGATATATGCGTTCTTGATAGATCAGTCGAAGGTGTGATGTGGATAAATATAACCGACAAAGGTGAAAAATTTCAGTTTAATGCATGTGTTTGCTATTTACCACCTGTAGATTCTACCCGTAATGTTGACGCCCAAGACTTTTATGACACTGATCTTAGTCAGATTCATACATATGGAAAAACAGGTTTGTTTTTTATGTGCGGAGACCTGAACAGCAGATGTGCAGATATGGAAGACTTTATTATGGGGTTGATGATATTATAGAGCGTGACGTCATTGATTACGTTTCAAATGCATACGGAGAAATTTTATGTGATTTCTTGATCAATTCCAACTGTTGTATCTTAAACGGAAGAAATACCAAACGTAATAATTATACATATGTGTCGACACGCGGTTCGTCCGTTGTAGACTATTGTATTGTGCCATATGAAAACGTATGTCGATTTACCGATTTTGAGGTTTCTACGATGTCTGAGCTCATGCAAAACTACAATTTGTTTGACTCAGTTGACCAATGTGTTTAAAAACCCGACCATTCTCTTCTAGCGTGGAATATCTGTTTGGATAAATTGACAAAGTCTCATGATGAAAAGAAAAGTAAAGAAACAGAAGTGAAAAAGTTCGATTTTTCTAACATCCCAAGCTCCTTTTTGGATAATCGGTTACGAGATATTGAGGATTTAATTCTACAGTTGGATATGAACATGGTGAATCAGGATGGCATCAATAAATTGTATGGAAATTTCGTAGATATACTAAAAAACGAAATGAACGATTGCCTAGACTACAAAACTGTCAAACTACAAGATGGACAAAGTAATAAAAAGAGGCGCACAAAGAAACCTTGGTGGTCCGATCAACTTACTGTGCTTTGGAACAAAGTCTGTGAAGCGGAGAAAGACATGCTTAAATGTAAGATTACGTCGAGAAAACGCGAGTTTAGAAGTGTGTTCATTATGAAAAGGAAAAACTTTGACAGAGAAGCACAACGTGCAAAACGACACTATTGGAGAAATAAAGTATTGAGAATTGATGAACTGGAAAGTGGTAACCAACGCGAATTCTGGAAAGAAATTGGACGAATCGGCGTTGGACAAGAACGACGTAAACTTATCCCAATGGAAGTACAATTACAGAATGGAGAAATCACGAATGATAAAGACAGTGTTCTATCAGAATGGAAAAATGCGTTTTATGATTTACTAAATGCAAACGATGACAGTAATACACCGGAAACATCAATAGACTCGCAACGTATTCATGAGCCTGATATCGAGTGTAGAGGATTACATGAACTAAATGATGAAATAAGTATCGATGAAGTGCAGCGAGCAGTACGTAGCTTGAAAATGAACAAAGCAGTCGGTGTGGATGAAATACCAGCTGAACTTTTTAAAAATGTCACCGTGATACCGTTATTGCATAAACTATTCAACAAATGTTTTTTCACGGGAATAATTCCAGAGAATTGAGCTAAAGGTATTATACACCCTATTCCAAAATCGTCTACAGGAAATGCGCGGGATCCGATGAATTACAGAGGGATTACGTTGGTTCCTGTATGTTATAAGCTTTATTGTCATGTGTTAAATAATAGACTGAATGCATGGGAATCCGAGAATAACATTTTATGTGATGTTCAGAACGGTTTCAGGAAAGGGCGGAACACTATTGATCATGTTACCTCGCTCACATCAATTATAGAAACCAGAAAGTGTAATCGATTATCAACATTTGTTGCATTTATAGACTTCCGCAAAGCATATGATTGTATTGATCGTACCATTTTATTTCGGAAACTTCAAAGTATTGGTATTCAAGGGAATATATATAACGCTATTCAGTCCTTGTATAAAAGTGTGGAATGCTGTGTTAGGATAAATGGCTGCAAAACAGACTGGTTTAATGTGAGTTGTGGCCTAAAACAGGGCTGTTTATTATCGCCATTACTCTTCAATTTTTACATTAATGACCTTGCGACACATTTAACATCTTTAAATTTAGGAGTTGATATTGGAGGTGAAAAAGTTTCGGTGTTATTATATGCTGACGACCTAGTGTTATTTGCCAACTCTGAAAACGAACTGCAAACGTTATTGGATTCAATGAATATATGGTGCGTCAACAATAATATGACAGTGAATGGTAACAAGTCAAATGTCTTACATTTCCGTCCGAATTCTTCACCAAGATCTGCAGCAAATTTTAAATGTGGAAATATAACTTTGAAAACAGTCGATAAGTATACATATCTTGGACTCGTATTAACAGAACATTTGGACTACCAGATCATGGCTAAACATGTTGCAGCTGCCGCCAACAGAGCTTTAGGACTTTTAATTTCGAAACATAAATCGTTTGGAGGTTTTCCGTTTCGAACATTTTCTAAACTATACGATTCAACAGTTTGGAGCACTATCAGCTATGGAGCAGCAGTATGGGGAGATAAAAACTTTTCCTGTGTAAACGCGGTTCAGAATAAAGCAATTCGCTTTTTTATGGGTGTTGGACGATATACGCCAAACACGGCGATAATCGGTGACTCGGGATGGATACCAGCTAATATAAAACAATGGAACAGTGTCAGTAACCAGTAGTGTAGGCTAAAAAACATGGACCGTAATAGACTTAACTACAAAATTTTTAAGTGGTCAGAAGTTTGTAGCTTGAACGGACGTAAATGTAAAAACTGGAACTATAGAATCCGTCAACAATTTGTATCAGCAGACATGATGATCCTGTAAAACGCCGAAAATGTGGAGAAAGCCTTGGTTAAGAATGTACTGTATAACAAACTTTTATCCCTATTGTACGATGAATGGTCAAACAATCTCAATAAAACTGTATCTCAAAGGAATGGTAACGGTGGAAATAAGTTGAGGACATATAGAACTTTTAAAACGTCATTACACACCGAGGAATACATGCACAAAGTTATAGTTCCATCACATAGAAGAGCATACGCGCAGTTTCGATGTGGTGTTGCACCGATCCGCCTAGAGACTGGACGATTTGAGAGGCTACCCGTGCAACAACGGACTTGCGAAACTTGTAAAAACATTGTTGAAACTGAGGAATATGTCTTGTTAGAGTGTCCGTTGTACGATGATCTGCGAAATGAACTTTTTAAAATTATTCTGTCAGAACACTCAAACTTTTTAAATTTTTCCAACCTGGATAAATTGTCTATTGTTCTAGCCAGTAACTGTGATAGTATTATTATTTATAGTGCCAAAATCTGCAAATTTATTTTAGATAGAAGACGTCGATTTTTATATCGTTAAACCTTTTTTATCCTTTTTTTAAATGTAAATATAAATATTTTAAGGAAATTTTTAATCTAGCTGTACAGTGATATTTATAATTATTAATTTTCAATATATATACATATATATATTTTAATCCCGTCTCTCATAATTCTTTTTAGAATGGCATTAATATTTTATATTATTGTATGTATTCGTGTATTATGTTATGTATTGTAATATTAATGGTGAGACGTAAATACACTATTTGTATTGTATTGTATTGTATAATTTATTTGTAAATCTCACAGATTCCGGAATTTTGTTGACAAATATTGTAAAACAATAGAGATATTAACACTTGTTTCCGACCAGTTGAATATATGTATAGCGTTTAACGGCGAGTGTGAATACCGTCCGGTCAACTTTATTTGTTCAAAAATATTTGTTTTCACTTATTTTGTTTGATTTTCATAAAATATATTTGAATATCTTTAAGGTCTACAAATATTAAACAAATCTACAGAATAACAAAAAAGTTATGACTATTTATATGTCATCCGGTCAACCGTCCTGTCACTATCCGGGCAGTCGTCCTGTCATTAGTGCAACCCCGGTATTAAGCCATGATGATTAAAAGATTTTAAACGTTGGTCAAGTTCGGTAAAAACCCAAAATAAACTAAAAATATACGTTAGAAACAAGCATTTAAAAAAACTTTTTCAAAAGAGATAAATCTCATTTTATAATTCATCCACAATAAGTATCTCCCAACTTTTTTTTCACTTTATTGAGACTACTAATAAATTAACATTATTATAGCATAATTCCTATACAATATTTGATACTGTATCTCGGTGCCAAAAATGTAAATTTAATGACGAGCTTAAACCAATATACGATCTTATGTCATTTACAGCTTTTTAATCTGACGTAATTCAGCATTGGACGCTGAATATTATTTAACCCTCTAAAAAAATTAAGATGTCTTGTAAAGTATTTTTTGAAGTATTCTTATCAATTTTAGTGAAGCATTACTTGATTTGATGATCTTGGAAACTATGCAGACTTCTTCCATTACTTGGTCGGGTAGAAAATCCATCAGCTTGACAAGTCATTTTAACACTGATTAACGGACATGTCATGCTGGGTACTAGGACTTTGTGGTAATTAGATATCCGTGGTCATTAGTTTTCAAGATGGCGTCTTCCCGAGAATTGAGAGTCGATTTTAAAAATCTAATAACTCACTCATCTAGACGAATAAACCTTTAATATTTTGGGAATATGCTTATTTATTTAGGATGAACATAATATCAAATTTTTATTTTTTTGCGAATTTTCCATTTTTTGATCAAATTGATATTTATAACAATTATTCATGAATAAAGTTCTTTACAGAAATATTTGTTTTAACTTCCGAACACCGAATTCATTTGAAAATTAAGGTCTTTCCGAATCGACTTGACTTGCACAGAAGTGTTTGCCACCGTGGTCTTTACTCAAACAACGATTCACTCATAAATGCATTACTTAAAAAGTGTGAGGTAAATGTATTGTTTTTCTAGTACATGTATCTCGGATCCGTTAAATTACCCTTAAAACTAAAAAAAACGACATTTTAATTATTTTCAAACTACTGCAAATCATCAAAATGGCTTTCATAAAGAAGCAACCACTTAACATATAAAAAAGGGGGGGGGGTGTATTTTGTTAATTTATCTGAGCCAGAAATTTTTGCGCGCAAACGTTTTATTCCGTTTTTTTTCGATGCTGGTAATCAATTTTTTTTTCAACATTTAATTTTTTTGTCCAATTAGGGTTCGGAATATTTCCATCGATACACCCCCGATTTGAAGTCAAATGGTCGTTCCCTTACTGCTAGAAAAGTTGTCCGAAAACTTTGCATTCGGTTCTACGTAAAGAGTTTACAAGTGTGAACAAATCTTATGTACAGGTAATTAAACAAGGTGTATACTTATAAAACTGAATTGTTTGCCGCAAACAAAAAGTTTGCAGGAACACAGAAAATAGTGTTTGCAGATGTTTGCCGCTAGCTGCAAACTTCCGGCAAACATTGCTGCAAGCTTGAGGCAAGTTTGCAGAAACATCAATGTTTGCCGTAAGATTGCCAGAAAGTTTGAAATAATAAAAAATGTTTGCCGCAAGATTGCAGAAAACTTTGACCATTCTATATGTTTGCCGCAAGATTGCAGAAAACTTTGACCATTCTATATGTTTGCCGCAAGATTGCAGAAAACTTTTACCATTCTATATGTTTGCCAGAACATTGCAGGAATTACACAATATTGACTGGGCATGCCTAGTTGGCACTTCCTGGATGCTAACAATTTGAAATTGTGGCTAGGTCAATGTTGGTTGTGTTTGGAAATGCATTTCACATATAAGAGACCAAGGAGGCATTTTGGTTCAATAATATGGGATCTAATCAGTATGTAATTTTGTAAGTACAAATGATTAATAGAACTTCATGTTTTAATGAAATAATTAATGTTATCATCATACATAATTAAGTAAGCAACTATATATACATGTATGTGTTATTGAAAAACTTAAGCTATTAAAAGTTTTAATTTGTAACTGATGTACTGCACCATCATGATGATGATGATCATGTTTATTAAGATTATTTTATAAGTTAAATTCTGTAATGCAATTAGGCTTATTCTCATTTCGCCTTAGCTGTCAAAATAATTATATGAAATTGGGCGATATCCTTTTGCGCCAAAAAGTAACTCATTTGCGCCACAACTTAATTGCGCCAATACCTCTTTTGCGCCACCTAATTTTCAAAACTATAGGTATCATTTGCGCCAATAAAATAATCATCTAATTGCGCCAATTTTATATTTTTTTATTTATATATAACAACTAAATGATTGACTAGGTACCAACAGCAAAAAATTCCTCTGACATTGTACACTGAAATTTCAAATTAGCCTCGCATCCTAATAAAATTATACCGCTTGCTGGATCGTTACACAATACAAACTCATCATCTTTGTTTGTAACAATACCAATATCATCCAATATTCTGTGAAATTCTGCTCGATTTTTAGATTAAGCCGGACGCAGTTTTCTTCTCTCTCTATACACAGACTGACACACATATTTTAAATCTTTCTTTTCTAAATTCTCTTCTTCAATTTTGAAGATCTCTTAATTTATTATATTTGAAGGTGGCTCTGACAACACATTGGTTGCTTTTCTTTTACACGCAGTTCTGAAAAATTGACGTTCTAATTTCTGGACACTGATAATGAAAAAAATATATTTCTTTTTAAAAATGAAAATATGGTATTTTATACTGCCAAAATCTGCTATGAAATTTTAATAAAGCGAAAATGTATATATACTCGTGACAGTTAACTTGTATTTGCATTATAATTTTAAGAAAAATTGTTTTATAGTCTCTCAAAACTCTTTATAGAGTGGCTCTTGTTAACTTGTATTTTAAAAAGCTGTATATTTTATATGTAACAAGTGGCGAGACTTTAATAAAGTATTTGTCTTGTCTTGTCTTGATTTAGGTAAAACATATTAACAGGTAAATGTGGCGCAATTCCATTTCATTTATTGGCGCAATTAATACCATAAATAAATAAATAAAATATTGAATTGAATTGAATTGAATTGAATTGCATTATACAATATTTCCATCGGGACCAACTTGACTTAATTTATCCTTTCCTCATATACGTGTTATACGATACGTCGATACGGATACGCCAGCAAATACTTGATTAATGCAAATGCAAATGCTCTAGTTGAGGTCATTTGGCCAATAGCGGATGTATGGTGCTTGACATGACCTGTCCACTGTTATGAGTCTGACTATTCATCCGATCCTACACATACATGAATGGTCTCGTTAATCCCTTTCAGGAGTCAGCGTGAAATTTTTCGAACGTTTCTCGTAAAGGGCATCAGAAATGTTTAGATTTTCAATGTCTTTTTCATTATGACAAGAGTAGATCATGCGTAAATCCGGGATTTTTTTTTTTTTTTTTTGGGAGAGGGGTGGGGACCAAAATTGCCCAATCACAAAAAAAATATCCAAGATTCAGCCAAAAACGATTCTAATCAAAAGACATTCATTTCCATTGAATTAAAAAAAATCACTTAATTCTAAGTCCAATGACATTACGATTCCATAAGAATTTATAGTGGTCTGTTGGATTCGATGCTCGAACTTTATAGATTTGCAGTAAATGAGAAAACTCATTTGAGAAATGAGAAAGGGCATTTTGTAAAAATGTATAAAACCTAGTTCAACAGATAGCTGCATATTTCACTTGTATGCAAGTTGCATTAAATTTCATTAAATTGAACTAAACTAAAAGACACATTAGTTAAAATTCAGTGACATAAAAGGAATAGAGCAATCAACATAGTGTAACAATTAGAAATAGTATATGAAAATATAAATAACTAAGACAACAGGGTAATTTCATAGTTAACAACCTCTGATAACATACAAAGAGAAATAAAAAAAACCTAGAAGAAACGTATTCAAAAAAACATAACACTATAACTTACTGGTGGGATGTATAAATACCGATCCGCGTCAAAGAGAATTCATCAAAATACACATTAAAAGAAACAGAGGTGAAAATAAACCGCAAACAGATAATAAAACTAAAGAAATTAAAGGGTACGACAAAGCCATGGTGCGAATCGAAAACGGCGATAAGACGCACATCAGTTAATAAAAGTTCAAACCATGCATAACCAGGATCGAGTACCACAAACCCCACATAAAACCTCTGTGGTGTAAGTGTGATGCGTTAATAAAATCACATTTGGTGGTGAATGAGTAGTATAAACGGCCGTGTAGGTTACAAATATGATGTTAATTGTCTTCTAATTGTTGAAATTATAATTCTTAAAATTTTAAATCAAAAGTTACTCACATCTGAAAATAAAGTTACGGACAGTCTGCTTAGTTTCGATCAAAAAGTTACGGACGTCTTACGGATTTTTTAAAGTTGGCCTTGCGTTTTAGTGAACTCTATATTAACAAATTTATGGTAATTGTTAGTTATTTCTTTATTCAATAATCCTATAAATATTTACATTCTGCATGAAAAACGTCGCAAAAGGTACATTTTGTATGAATTAAATATTAACGAGTTTAGAGTCCGCCATCTTGGGCTGTGGGTAACTTAAGAAATTACCCACAGCCGTTTAAGCACAGTGTTAGTTGGTCTATACGAGAAATTACTGTGATATGCAGTAAGATGAAAAAAAGGTTTGGTATAAAAATAATATACACTGTCAATTTAATATTTTTTATTTGTAATACAATTATAAAAGAAATCAATGAGATTAAAAGTCTTTAACATCACTGGCTTTCACCCATGAATTAAACTTGGTTGGCCAATTTAACCATTTGATATAATATTGTTTATAGGGTCCTCTTCCTTTTGTTTTTATAACTTTCTCAATTTTCCACAAGGAATTGTCTTTGACGTTTATTCGTTGAAGTTCAGATTGGTAGTAGGATCCAGAAATTTCTTCTCCATGGTAATCTTTAATGCGATATAACGGTGTCATGCTTCTTAAGAATCGTCCGGATATCGTGAACACTTCACCCGTCCATTTTTCGTCATATTCCCGAGAAAAAATATTTCTCAAATATGTAAGCCTAACTCGATCTCCAAGTTTAAACCTGAAGTGGTACTATTTCTTTAACTTTCCAGAATGCGGTCTTGAAAAATATGTCGATAAGCGAATATAGCTTCTTCATTTTCCTTTTTCACTTCGTTGTATCCATTTACAAAGCTTTGAAGCTTGTCTATGTATCGGTAAGACTGATTGTACGAAAAGTAGCGATATATTTTCGTTTTTATTGTTTTTATAACACGCTCGGACACTGATGCTTTGACCTCATTAAATGCATAAAAATGATTAATCTCTTCCTTTTTAAAAACTGTCTGAACTCTCTTTGCCTTGAACTCCTGTCCCATATCCGTTCTTATTCTATTTGTAACTCTTCCTGCTTTAAATATGTCTTGAAATGCAGCTGCCACGGACTCTCCTTTTTTGTCTTTTAGTTTACGTAGCCATAAATATTTTGAAAACACATCAATGACCACCAATACGTATTTATATTCTTTATTGTATTTTGAAAACTTCACCATATCCATAAGGTCAGCAGACCATTGGTCATCTATCACGGCAACAACGATTCCCGTTCTATTCTGTGGTCTCCGTAATGGTCGTTGTAAACTGTATGGTTCCTGGCTTTGTAACCACTTTCGTATCTTATATTTACTAATTTTGAATTTCCCATCTTTTTGTATATAATTATAAAGTTTGTCTGGTCCAGAAAAACTAGAAGGATTTGATGGAATGTAGTAGATTTCCTTTAGATATTTCTCCAATGCAGACATGTTGTCAATGCAAATATTAAAATGGATATAATGAAATCCGTGTAATACAGTATGTTATAAAGGTCTAGTCTTTCTCCTGTACATCTTCGTCAGTGTCCTCTTCATCGTCCTCGTCGTCCTTATCCTCAGTGTCACTATTCGTTTCAAAGTAATCATCATCAAATAATTCATTAAATAGATGTCGATTTTTCAAGAGAATACGCCGAATTTGAGTTTCGTTATCTGTACTGTTTTCAAAAACATCCTGAATTTGTCGTACAATGTCAGAGTGCACATTGCTTTTATCTAGGGGAACAATCAGTTTCAACAACTCAGTATAGCGTTTAAAAAACTGACGTTGAACAATAGGGCTTATTTTTTGATTGCTTTGATGAATTGCGTCTTCCTCATTCATACCCGCTTTCACGTACTTGTCGTATTTTTTTATCCCAAGTATCTTTCGCTGTATCAATGGCTGCATGTAATATGGTTTTGTATCCTTCATTGTCGTCTATATTAACATCTTCACTACTATCGTCTGAACCACTATCATATTCAAGCCATTCTGAGGCTGACTTTTTTGAAGGATTTTCGTTATCTAGGTCTTCGTTGCCTCTTTTTCTTTTGAAAGATTCGTTTTCTGGACACCAATGTTTGATATGTCTTCAAATATAAATCATGCATGCTGTCAAGCACTACTCCACAATCGCCACAAGAGGGCATATTTTCATACGTCTGTTTACTAGGATTGTCTTCGTAAGAATAAGGAGCGGCTTAATGTTGCTCTGTAATTATATCATTTGAAGTAGGAATTACTTCATTGGTCTTTGCTAATTGTTGCTGTAAAACGTTTCCAAGCAATCGGTTCGATTCTGATGTCGTTGGTTTTAAATCCACAAGAAGATATCCAAATGGTTTACAAGTTGATTCTTCAAATTTTTCTAAAAAGTATAGTACTTTTCCCGGATACATTTGTCTGCCTAGAGTCATTATCTGTTGTTTATCGACAGGGTTGTTAAATAATACTAAGTAGTGACAATTTCTTCTTTGTGTAGGATCTTTACTAAAAAGGCTTTTAATCTCATTGATTTCTTTTATAATTGTATTACAAATAAAAAATATTAAATTGACAGTGTATATTATTTTTATACCAAACCTTTTTTTCATCTTACTGCATTTCACAGTAATTTCTCGTATAGACCAACTAATAATCATAAAAAAATAAATAAATATGCATGAAAATCTAAACATTTCTGATGCCCTTTACGAGAAACGTTCGGAAAATTTCACGCTGACTCCTGAAAGGGATTAACGAGACCATTCATGTATGTGTAGGATCGGATGAATAGTCAGACTCATAACAGTGGACAGGTCATGTCAAGCACCATACATCCGCTATTGGCCAAATGACCTCAACTAGAGCCTCATTCACATACATGCGTGTATTTTCTTTGTTTATTTAGTCTTAATTAAAAAAGAAAAATCGGATTGAAATTTCATTGACCCGACATACTATGTTTATTCATGAATCCAGTTATAATATACTAGTCAACAAAAGAAACGATACACGACTTTGAAATAAAATTTATCAAAAAGTGTTACATATAAAACAAAATGATATACACTATTTTAAAAAGCTTTCATTTGCAATGTATGCACATGTGATGATGAAAATCAAAACTTTTCGGAAAGTATCTAAATTCCGTGTAAACGATCATAGGGTGTAAATTAGTTTTGCGGAAAGTTGAATAAAAAATCGACACATAATTTTCTAAGTACTAAATAAAATTTCAAATTTGTTTCAAAATATTCAATATGCTAATCAAGTTATGTTCATGTTGTAACTAATGGGTTGAAATATTGTTTTTTTTTTAATTTTTGGGAAAAAAAGTGTTTTTTGAAATCTCAAAAATTGCAAATTTTTTTTTATTATTTTCGTCTCAAATCAATGCTTTAGATATGAAAACAATACACAGTAAATTTGGAACCTTTCGGATTAGTTTTAAGATTGTTACTGCTTTTTGAATATCACTTTACACATACTGTCTATGGTAAATCAGTTGATAATGTATACATTTTAACGATTTCTCGTGGGGCCGAACTAATAAACGAAGAAACTGTATGATTTTTAAAAACAAATTGATGGCAAACACTGCCTTTACCTTCAAATGAGAGGTTGGCATCATTAGTTGGAACTTCTGTTTTTAAAATTGTCGTTTTATGTAAATTTTGTAAAAAAAAAAAAAATCGCGAAAAAAACGTCACAAAAGCAAAAAATTTTTTTTTTTTTTAAACGGATTTATATTTCCATAATGATTAAGTATTACTTCCTTCAATATTGGTCCGTTGAACGGAAAACTTTATCTTTAATTTGAAAAAAAGTCTTGTATCGTTTCTTTTGTTGACTAGTATAGATAGCGTCAGATTTTAACATGGTCAAAATGTAAACATGACCCAAGTTATCATGCACTATTTAATTATATTTATTTGAAACAAATGTCTTTTATTTACATAATATATATCACCCGACTTTCACAAACAAAAACAGAATTTAACGTTCACTAGCTAGCAGTATATATAAAGAACGTTGTGGATTGGTTCATGCAAGGTTATTTCGGACCTTAACGTTACACGAACGTTGTGAGAATGTTAAAATGAAACGTTACAATTCAACGTTCTAGGAACGTTTTGTTTTAACGTTGTGTGGAAGTTTCAGTTTGGTTATGTTACAAATAATACGTTGTAGAAACGTTTAATATTAGTTACTTTTTAACGTTACTTCACTAACATTCTTAAAACGTTTGAATAATGTTCCTCATTTTTTTTGAAAAAATAATCTTTCCAAAAAAAAATTTAAAAATAGCAAATTAATAGCAAAAAATGCAAGTAAGATGTTTGCCGTCTTGCATATTAATCAAACCTTTATTTTGTTTCAGAAAGTAAATTCTGAAAGTTTTTAAAACTAAAAAACCGACACTATATTAAGAACAAAATAACTTTTTATTCCTTAAACATATAGATTGATCGATTAAAAGTTAAAATTCATTATTCTCATTATTTGTTATAACTTTTTTCATTCAACTTTAATTTGTGAAACATTATTTGCAATTATATACATAATGATATTTGATACAGCCATTATGTTAATTAAGCATATTCTGATAAGGTTGACCTATAGAATGATGTTGATCAGATGTTAGACAAATTTCAAAGATAGTTGCTATGGTAATTAAGGTTATAGGAAATCTATGTGTAACATGTGTAATGGGATAGTCACTGTTGAGACTATTTCCTGTCGTGTATTTGTAAGAAAGCAGTGATAACAAAGAAAACAAAAGAGAAAATCGCATCATCTAAAGAGTAAGTAAGTAAGTAAGTAATGACTTTATTTACAGAGGTGACTCAATCAGCTTTCGCTAATCTACCTTGAGGCCCTCACAAAGAACAAACAGTACAAATATACTGACTGGCTTTAAAAACGCAACACTCATTTTGTAGATTTTTTTTCACCATATAATGTTTGATACTCATACAACTACTATTCATGCTCATCCTATGTCTTTCCCTTTCGAAAAATAAACATTCTAATGCAATAGGCCGTTTCAGAATCTAAAGCACTATGGGTAATTTCATTGTTCGTACCCCAAAATGAAAATAACGTCACGTCATTGGCTGAATTTTAATTGTTTGGGACGTTTTAAACCAATCACCACGCTTTGGTGTACACTTTTGAAAATATTACCCAGAATGCATTAGATTCTGAAACGGCGAATTATTTTGCAACAATTGTTCTGATTGGATAACAGCAAGCGTAAAATTCTCTATCTCCGTGTCTGTAACTAAGGAAGCCGACATTTTGAATTTCGGAATGTATTGACATGTTATTTCTACAATAATAAACAAAAAACTCACTTGGTGCGCCTAAAAATCTTCTTTTTATCAAATTTTATTACATTCTGAAGCGGCACAGAAGCCAGAAAACGCCCGGTGTTTATGTGTGACGCCGGAAGCATACCTATGACGTGACCTAGTGTAGGGACCAAAGAACATAACATCTTTTCTTTAATGAACATTTTAAATCGAAATAATGATTGAAATTTAATTATAAACTTGTTTTGCATTAGAATAGAGATAACTGTATTGTATTTGAAGCTTTGCGGACGTCCATCGGTAGTTTTACTGTCGCAAATACCCGTTTACCTGTCTCCGCTCCGCGTCGCCAGGTAAACTAAATTTGCGACAGTAAAACTACCGATGGACGTCCTAAAGCTTCAAATACAATACAGTTATCTCTTAATTTCACTTATCTGTGGTTATTGAACATACCAGATCTTTTAGATCGCACGAAATTTCAGAAAGAGAAATTTCGAGCCAATTAAAGATTTTTTCCTGTTTTTTTTCTTTGTGAAACAGTTCGTTCAATACTTGGACACACTTTAATCATTTAAAAAATGTTGCATCTTCATATTGCCAAAACTCAGGAATGAAAAGCTGAATCAACTCATTAGAATTCTGCAAACAGGAAAACGTGAACGTGCTGCAACACAAATAATTGACGTCAGAAACTCGTCTTACTGTCTTTCCGACAATGATACCAGTAGACTGGATTTGTTGAAGACCATCAAAGACTAGATCAACATGTAGTGACAATGCAACGTCAATAGAATTTGATTAGACAACGTCATTTGTGAGACAGATCTACGGCCGCAACGTCAACTGCTAACCAAATTGATGAATGAAATTTTGCACAGATTTATGCCATAAATGTTTCCCATTAACTGAACTGGCAAAGAATCGACTGCAGAAAAACATTTAGAGCCTTAAAGTTTAAACCGCATAATTGACAACACACATTGTAATGGGTGGAACAACAGCTTTTGACGGTGACACGTTCATTGGTAAGGGGAAAACCAGGGTTTCAGTGTATACCACAATATTTGAACATCGAAAATGACGTAATCAATTCAACTTTCGAACTACATTTTTTTTCCCAAACATTTAAAAGTAATGACAGAACTTTCTACTCATAAGTTTGTTTACAAAAAAATGCATAATTAAAAGTGAAAATTGAAAAGAATAATCTAGTGTTGCGTTTCTAAAGCCGGTCAGTATATTACAAAGCTTACAGTTTCTAACATTATGTAAATGCACTAACTATAAACTGTCTGTAGAACAAGAGAAAAATAAATTCATTGATATATATATATACATAACATTCAAATCATTAGAATATTTGAGTAAGTTGTTATAAATCATTTATAGACAAGAAATCAACACATTTTTGTTTAAAAGTGTCCAGGTTTTCACAAAATTTTATTTCATTTGGTAGTTTATTCCAAAGTATAGATGAGCTATATGCAAAAGATTTCTTCGTGTTCGGTACGTCGTACAACAGCTAAATTATTATTTGCAGATGACCTTAGATTTCTACTATGTAACAGAGTTCCTTTAAGTAATCAGGTGCTTTATCGTTTAGAATTTTATGAACAAGAATAAGTTTATGATATGAAATTCGAGATTTGAAATTCAACCACTTTAGCTCTTTAAATAAAGGAGTAGGTTCAGTAAGACCCCTTTTTGGCCCCAAAATATAGCAGTTTTACAAAGTTGTTAAAATGTAATCTTTTAGTTATTTATTGGACAGTAGAATGCTTCTGCTACATAAATATGGGCTGTTTTTGACATAACAATGCACATATATCGGGTACTAGCACCATAAAGTCATGTTAATTTACTGAAATCTTCACAATTCTAGCATTTTAGTTAAATTGTAGACAGTTTTCAGGTAAAACGAAAGTGGCCGCATTCGTGTTCATCCTTAATATTGAAATGTAAGTTGTATTTTATGATAATACATAATATATATAAAGGTTGAGGATGAACACGGATGCGGCCACTTTCGTTTTTGACAAAAACCATCTGAAAAGTGACATTTTTCGGCATATTTGGTAGATTTTTCATATATGAGCTTGAATCAGATCGTTTTTAATTACTAAATCAGTTAAAATCTTTCACATAAACTAATTGATTCAAATGAAATAGACACTTAAGTGTTTAAAAAGTGGTCAAAATCTTCCGTCAGATGAACCTGAAATTTGAGGCCAAAATCGGTCCTTACCGGACCTACTCCTTTATACTAGGTGTTAGTATTGGTACATCAAGTATAATCCTTGCAGCTCTTTTCTGCATTCTAAGAATTTTTTTATATCCATCCTCATAGCAATTTCCCCATATTGAGCAACAAAAATCAAATATGGGCAGAATATAAGCATTATAAAACAGCTAAAATTTCTTAATTCTAGATAGCAGTGCGATACGAGAACTTAAGTTTTTACATACATAGTCAATTTGAAATTTCCAGTCCAAATTTTTGTCAATATATACACCCAAAAAAAGAAACATGTAAGTTAATTGTTACTTTAAAAATTCTGATATACGTATATGATTATGAATGACAAATAATACATGTATTTTAACCACAAATAAAACTTATTTTATTTCTGAAATCTTTGTTAAATGTGAAGATTGCATTTACATGATTTATAACCCTTATCAATGGAAAAGGTATTTTCGAAATTTTCTTGTTACATACTGTTTCGGAATGTTGTTTAATTATTTTTAGGTCATACAAATTTAAAAGAATTGGAAAACATGCACAATACATTACTTTAAGTTAGTGACATAATAGCAATCCTTAATGCCACATCGGATTCGAAATTTGCAAATATATATATGCATAATTAAAATGTTAAATATTATACTCCGTAACCGATATTTAATGCTGTTGTATTTAGATTTGACTTTGTATTTTTTTCACTAGAATTATTCATTTAGTTAGAACATTTTTTTACATGGTTTTGTTTCCTGTATCCATATCTACTCTCAATTTTCCTGCTAAACTTAGCTAGCACAGTGAAGTCTAACAATTAAAATAGATGTTGGAAGATGTGGTATGTGTGCCTTATCCATATGACATCGCCTTGTATAGTCTAGTTTTAAACAAGAGTCTTTTAGGATTTATTATATTCATAAGAAGCATACGTTGAGTACTCATTTGTTCATTTCTTTATTACAGGGGCAGTGAAATAATTTTTATGAAGATTTGCTACACTGGATAAGAATTAAACAAAAGACGGATTCAGAAAAAGTGCCAAATGAAAGTGTTGCAGAAAACAAAAGGAACACTCTTGTGAATACAACCCATGTTAGATTACAAAACTAAAAAATAACTGTATAAACATAATGAAGTGAAATTACAGAAATAGGAAGTAAGTGTATGAACATGATGAAGTGAATTACAAAACTAGGAAATAACTGTATGAACCTGATGAAGTGAAATTACAGAACTAGGAAATAACTGTATGAACCTGATGAAGTGAAATTACAGAACTAGGAAATAACTGTATGAACCTGATGAAGTGAAATTACAGAACTAGGAAATAACTGTATGAACCTGATGAAGTGAAATTACAGAACTAGGAAATAACTGTATGAACATGATGATGTGAAATTACAGAACTAGGAAATAACTGTATGAACCTGATGAAGTGAATTACATTTACAGAAATGAAACATCATGAATATACTTCATAATTTTCATTCTAGATCTGATGTTGCAACGTGTAGATACATAAAATTAAACTTTTGAGAATTTGCTCCTTGTCTAGCTAAAATAAATCATGTATTGGTATTCATGTCTTTGTATTCATTTTAAGTAAAATAGGTAACATGGATGTGTTGATTTAATTCATTCATATATGGGTACAGTTCCTGGAGAGAAAGATTAATTGATTGCTGTTTGCTAAAACGTCCAGTGGGCAAAATGTTCATGCATGTTCAGGAAGATGGAGAGAAAAACAACGTTGAGCCAATGAATGTATAGATACGTTGGGCCATTGTTGTGCCAACATACAAATAATGTCTGGGACTAGGCTAAATTTGGGTTCCAGATTGGTAACAAATGGTTATATTTAGGTTCCAGATTGGTTACACAAGGTTCTATAAAGGTTTCTGATTGGTTACACAAGGTTCTATTAAGGTTCCAGATTGGTTATACAAGGTTCTATCAAGGTTCCAGTTTGGTAACACAAGGTTCTATTTAGGTTCCAGGTTGGTTTTCCATAACGTTATATCATAACGTTCTTAAAACGTAACTGGTAGTCCACACTTTTACGTTCCTACAATGTTAAATCACAACGTTCTCACAACGAAACAGAAACGTTCCTGGAACATTTCCTGAACGTTTTTGTGTTTTGTGAGCTCTTTGAAAAAATAACATATGAACACAAACATCTATTTATACTCATCATGCTCATGTTTACATAAGGTTCATTTAGTAGGTCATTTAAAATTTGACAAAGTTGAAGAAAATATTGTGGAATACGCCCGCTGTTTACAATGGTATACGTATTGTTTTAACACAAAGGATGACATACTGTTTATTCTTTCACTGGTCATCAACAAAAAAAAGGTTTTGTCTTGATTAATTGATTTGGTCAAACCCTATTACCCGCGCTACAAGAGTAGATATAAATCAATAATATTAATTAGATTTGAACCATTGTCATCGCTAAATATTGATTTAAATTTAATCAAAATACTTAATTATGTCACAATTAATTATTAATTCAGAAAACACAACATTTCCTTAATTATATTACTAATTTAAAAAAAAAATGACCACTTGACCCTTGTCAAAAATTCCCTCCACCAAACAAAATGGCGGCTTTAACGTTGGGTCTATGGGGGAAAAGTGGTCTAGTCTAACAGGGATGACTACTCCGTGCACGTATCCTGAAACGGGATATAAAGTACTAAATGGTGGCCCCATTGCCGGCAATGCCATTTTTAGCAATTATCTCCTTAAAAGGCGCTTTTAATAAACTAATTATGGAAAAACTGCTGTTGTCTAATTGAAGCTCGATATCTATTTGCGATTTTACCGCACTCAAATATATATGGTCCCATGGCTTTTCTTGGTGAATTTTGTTTTTTTTCACGATACCTGACGATTTCACAGAAAATTTTTCGAAATTTTGAGCAACATAAAAAAAATATTTCCGGCCCTTCATACTATACATTTAAGGACAAATTTGTGCTTGCATGAAACTTCATTCATAATTCTTTCCAGAAGAAAAATATATAAAAGATATAACAACCAAACACAGAGAGCCATCTATTTTTATCTCTATGTCATGTTCCCTTCATAAAATGGCTGCGCCCATGTAATTTTATTTGGTACATTGTAACCTACGTGAATAATGCAAATGTATGGAACGCCACGACTGCCTTATGTTAATAATCAGCATTATACGCAGTGTTCACAGCATTATATGAAGTGATCACAGCATTATATGTAGTGCTCACAACATTATATGATGTGATCACAGCATTATATGCAGTGCTCACAGCATTATATTAAGTGCTCACAGCATTATATTAAGTGCTCACAACATTATATTAAGTGCTCACAGCATTATATTAAGTGCTCACAACATTATATTAAGTGCTCACAGCATTATATGCAGTGCTCACAACATTATATTAAGTGCTCACAACATTATATTAAGTGCTCACAGCATTATATTAAGTGCTCACAACATTATATTAAGTGCTCACAGCATTATATGCAGTGCTCACAACATTATATTAAGTGCTCACAACATTATATTAAGTGCTCACAGCATTATATTAAGTGCTCACAACATAATATTAAGTGCTCACAGCATTATATGCAGTGCTCACAACATTATATTAAGTGCTCACAACATTATATTAAGTGTTCACAACATTATACGTTTTTTGTTGTATGATGAGATTGATGTATGATGAGATTTATGAATGATGAGATCATTCGGTAAACTTCGTTTTTAGCGGAAATTACCGAATCCATAATTGGTAAATTACGGTAAATCAATGCCCAGCAAACAAATTTAAACAGTTATTATTATATATGTGATCATTTAAGGCAGTATCCAATATTTAAAACGGATTGAAATAAGTAAATTAAGAAGTATGATCAATTTAACCCAAGTTTATTCCACACCAGGGCATTTTAAACTTATTTTGAGGATTAGTTTCACCATATTCACAAATTAATATGTATATATATTTACTAGAACACATCCGTGATATCGCGGGTCTGTGACTGAATTAAAGAATATAACTATGCGTAAGCCTTATTTGAGTATTGGTATTGTCATCTGATAAAGTCATGCCGATTGTAAGATGAAGTTTTTTCTGCTTTTAACATCTTTCTGTTTGAATCCGTCGACCTGGAACTTGTCAATTTAATATTGGTATTATTGATTTTGTTTGGAAAACAAAAGTCTCTGGAAAGGAGTATTTTTTAATCAACAGTTTTGTCCTTTATGAGTTATGAATAAAATTGAATCTTTGATTCGCTGTTTTACGTCTAACAAATTGAAAACTGTACATGTTGTACCTATACGCATTATTGTAAGTCCAGATTTTTATTATTCGTATTGTCATCTTAGAAAGTCATACTGATTTTAAAAGTACTACAATCGGGAACAATGTGACAATGATTGAATTAAGTAGTTTCAACCCTGTGATTACGACCCGTGTATATAGCAAAATCTTAAATACAGCGTTGCGTGGTACTCCTGTCAGATGCGGAACGTACAGATAATGTAATAGTTAACAGGTGAATATATTATTGGTATCTATTCGACCCCGAACTTCTTAATTATTGGCAATATTAATTATGTGGAAAACAAAAGGGTCTGGAGTGATGTTATTTTTAATCAACAGCATGGTACTATATTAGTTATATATACTCTCAGATCAGTCTTTTTATTGGAATATACAAGTACCCGCCCACATGCACGTTCACTCTATTTTCTTGTTAGATCATATGTATTTATATTTATACCAATCTAATGAGTTAATATAAAAAAAAAGATGTGGTATGATTGCCAATGAGACAACTATCCACAAAATACCAAAATGACACAAACATTAACAACTATAGGTCACCGTACGGCCTTCAACAATGAGCAAAGCCCATACCGCATAGTCAGCTATAAAAGGCCCGATACGACCATGTAAAACAATTCAAACGAGAAAACTAACAAGCCTTTTACAACTGATTTTCATAGTTCGTTCTTATGTTGTTCTGTTACGCCACTGTCCCAGGTTAGAGGGAGGATACCAACATCCCGCTAACATGTTAAAACCCGCCACATTTTGCATATATGTGGCCGTCCCAAGTCAGGAGGAGCCTTTATTTCAGTGGTTGTCGTTTGTTAATTAATGTGTTATATATACATGTTAATTTTTCAATCGTTTGTTTGTACATAAATTAGGAATATTTTTCGTTTATCATTTCGGGGCCTTCTATAGCTGACTATCCGGTATGGGCTTTCCTCATTGTTGAAGGTCGTACTGTGGCCGTTTAGCTGTTTAAAATTTCTGTGATGTCATTTTGTCTCTTGTGGAAAGTTGTTTCATTGGCAAGCATACCACTTTTATATATATATGTACCGTGCAAACTGACGAACAAACGTAGTAAACGTTTTATTCATCCCCACAAACTCAATTTTCATAAGAGATGATAACTTTAAATGAATATGTTAAACAGGGTCTTGAAAGGGTAATTTTTTCTATGAAAGTTTAAATTTCTATATAAGACTGCTGATCATATTTAGAAGACAATCTTAGTACTTGCCGTGCTAAAAAGCTTGTAAAAAAATGGAATAATTGATGTAAAGTTATGTTTAACACCTACAGTGAAATGCTTTAAACTGCATTTTCCATATCTGTTAGATACTTATACATGTAAAAATGCAAAATTCTGAAAATCGATGCCAAAAATGACTCTATCATGACATATATAAGCTAGCGTAATATGGCACCTATGTGTTATAGAAAGCTGACTGTTTTATTTAAAAGGTAATTAAGCTTTTTAAAACTGAGTACGGACTATAAAGTGGCACCTTGCTAAATTTCTTCAGTAGGAAATGAACTCGAGAATATATCATACAAATTTTCCTTCGATATTTCATTAAATAAACTTTTTATTATTTAACTTAAATTTTGCCATTCGTATTTCTTACGACGAACAGAACTACTTCAATCATTCACCTCTCAGTTTCATCTTTTCCTTACTTATTTCAATCAGTTTTAAATATTGTATGCTACCTTATGATAACATGATTTTAATAACTTTTTAAATTTGTTTGCTGGGCATTACCGTTATTTACCAACTATGGATTCGGTAATCTCCGCTAAAAAACGAAGTTTACCGAATGATCTCATCATTCATAAATCTCATCATACATCAATCTCATCATACAACAACAAACGTATAATGTTGTGAACACTTAATATAATGTTGTGAGCACTTAATATAATGTTGTGAGCACTTAATATAATGTTGTGAGCACTTCATATAATGTTGTGAACACTGCATATAATGCTGTGAGCACTGCATATAATGCTGTGATCACTTCATATAATGTTGTGAGCACTACATATAATGCTGTGATCACTTCATATAATGCTGGGAACACTGCGTATAATGCTGATTATTAACATAAGGCAGTAGTGGCGTTCCATACAAATGCTCTAATTGTAGATATGTTCATTACTATATATACACGAACGATAACCTTTTGAAATTTCGAGGTGTCTAAATACGTAGCCACGCCCACATTGGAGGTATCATTATTCTGTTAAATAGGCTCATCTTGGACCTAAATTTTCGTTGGAGAAATGATATGTATCAACAACATTTCAAGTTCTATATAAAGCTACATTTCTATGTGTATTTTGTTTGTTCTATGCTTCCTTATATGCACTTTGCAAACATACAAATAACATCGAATATACTCACTTTGACTTCTAGAAAATTAAACTTTTCAACGACAAGAAAAGATCCAGCGCACCCATACTTCTGAAAAAAAAAGTTTTTGTCCAGATGACTAAAATTATGTAAAAATTCTACCGAAACAATGCAGTCAGACCAGGGGTCTGAACACATGTCAATTCAGTTTCAGCAGGTAATGCACCAGTGTTAGGAATTTGAAGAAAACCCCAAATAAAATTATTTGCTATAAATAGAAAATCATAGAAAATCAGGACGTCGTAAGACCCTGATCTCCTTGAATATTAAAACTTAAAAAAAAAAAGTAAAATCTGTTTACCATTTCAAATCTTCATATTCACACAAAGATAATATGTATATTGAAAGTTCAAATGACTATGATCGAGCCAAAAGACGTGCTTGCCGCAAAATTCATTGTATACAATTGTTTTATTGTACAAGGACCAAATGACTAAAGTTGATTAACGTTGGTCGAAATACGCAACCACGCCCTCATTATTCTGTTAAATATCTCATCTTGGACCTAATTTGTCGTTGGAGAAATGGTTTACAACATTTCCAGTTCTATATAAAGCTTTTGAGATTTAGTTTTGCATTTAGATTTTGCATGTAGGCCTACACATGATATGTTCTTATCCTTTAACATTTTTAAAATCAAATAATGCAAGTCCAAGGCCGGATTCAGAGGTAGCACAGGGGACCCGGTCCCCCTTTTCTTTCTGGAAAATAATTGGTGGACTATACAGGGAAACACTGAAGCATGACAGGAGCGGGTTCCCTCTTAGGCAATCAGTGGGCCCGCACAAAAGGAGTAGGCCCCTTTTTGGCCCCAAAATATATCAGTTTTACAAAATTGTGAAAATGTTATCTTTTAGCTATTTATTGGAAAGTAGAATGCTTCAGCTACACAAATAGGGGTTGCTTTTGACAATACAATGCACATATATCGGATACTAACATCATTAAGTCATGCTAAATTACTGAAATCTTCACAATTTTAACGTTTTAATTAAATTTTAGACGGTTTCCGTCTTTAATGAAAGTGGCCGCATCTATACTATAACACAAGAAGACCTCATTTTGTGTGTCGCTTCTCTTCTTTCCACAATAAATTAATCATCATGCCTCTGTGTCCTATAGGTACAGTGCATAGTCGTATTTGTCAAACTCATCCATTCTTAAGATTCAGATTGAGCTATTTTGGGAGAAAAACCAGAAAAAGGCATCCGGATATTGTTTCCGTCATTAGACAAAAAGTCAGACCAGACTTCCGGTTCGAGTTTTCTGTTTACAGTGAGCATGCATTATGTAACCCGAATAATTCAGTCCCTCCCCGTAATCGATCTCTCCTACTTGCGAGGTAGTAAGCGGAATATAACGACTGAATTATTCGGGTTAATGCATATGCTACGAATAAAGTGTAGTTGCTATCTGCTATCATTTTCCTGTTATTTATCCACGGCAGTTACAGAGTTTATTAAATAGAAAGGGTCTGTATAATATATCAATGACCGCCATGGATCGATAAGTAAACTGAGAATAGATAGTTAAAAGCAAATAACTTTATCCATAGTAGAAGGGAAAACGCTACTATTACGTACGGACCTACTATTGCAGGCAGGTGATGAATCAAAGGAGTAAGTTCGGTAAGGGCCATATTTGGCCCCAATTATAAAGTCCATAGTTACAAGACAATACATGTTTTAAGTTGCCGTAAAGACATGAGAGAAAGTTGAACAGAACTGTTTTTGTCAAAGTTTTATTCTAACACGTTGATTTTTACATCCCAAAAAGGTCAACCTAAGGGATTTTGGTGAAATTTGACAAAATTAGCTGGAATTTAACCAAATAAAGGACCAGGAAACATAGAGCGCAGGCGTCGACAAGCTTAATATTCAAATGAGACATGTGAAATATTTTCACAAACATTATTCTAAAAGATCTTTGTTGTCGACGTATGCGCTCTATGTTTCCTGTCCAATAATCTATGGAAATTAATTTATCCATTTTCATTGATTTTTTGTGAAAAATCAATGAGTACAACTTGTGACGTCATAATGAAACGCAAAAACGTAAAATTTTCAACAAAATGGCGTATATCCTATCTAGTCAATGTATTAGCTGTAATTTATCGTGATATTGGTCAACAAATCCGAATTTGAAATTTACGTTAAAAAAGGGGGCCATATTAGAGAATTTTAGGTTTTTGACGCACGTAATACGTTACATACCTTAACATTTCAAAAAATGTTCATTGTCATCTCCCGCTGATCATTTAACTTGTAAATTAAACAAAAATAATATATTTTGACGTACGTAATAGGTGTAACACCACTAATTCAGGCCCGGCCAGAAAGCACATACCAGAAAGTAGTACATATTTAACACAAAATAGTTCCTACGCATGGACATAACTTTCAATATATTTAGAATATTTTATTAATTTTGGTATCAAATGAAAGCTGCATGACTGGTGATCATTGCAGAACAATAAACTGATAAATTTGAATAATAAAAAAATGGCATGAAATTTAAAAAGGAGGGTACATTTTGCCTTTTTGACAGATCGGAAGTACCTGTTTTGGTACATCCGCAGTTCCGGGAACCAGTTCTTTCTTATATGCAATGTAAGGTATGTTGATTTTTTCAGTACAGGACACCAGAAGGTGTTGCTTTGACATGCAATGATTGTCACTTTATTTGAACTTAAGATAAAAGAGCTGTGACCACTCGAAATTGAGGAATTTAACATAGAAAGCAATGGGGCCATTAATTAGTGGTGTACTTCCAATACACCTTAACTTGGTCGTTGTAAAATTGTGTTTGTCTCCCTTTTTCCATTAAGTTCAAATCTATTTAAAATAGAGTATATTCCACGAGCGAGAGTTTACACTTGTCTTATATCTGAACATACGTAACGAAAAAGCAAACTTTGCTCGCAGGGGACACAGGTATATTTTGAATGATATACAGTTAAAAATGATTCCTTTTTTTCGTAAAACAAGAGTTTCTTTTCAACTAATTTGAGAATATGGCGTGCCAGAGAGGATACGGGAAAATGAGTTTTTGAACATATTTATTCTTAAAAGGATCAAGTTGATCAAAGATTAAGGACCTTGTACAAGTTCAGTAATGTAGGTAAATATATACATGTAGGTTGTAATGTTTTTATAATATTTAGGCATATTAAAATACCCGGATTATTTAATCATCATATCGTTTTGGGTGTTATTTTATTATTTGATTGCCCTTAACACGAGTAAGGGCTTTTGTTAATATTTGTAAGAATATCAAACATATTTTTTTGTCTTTTTAATAACTCTGCTTTTATTCACTTTTCAATGAATGATCTGTGTCGTGTGTGCCACAATCTATAAAAAAACCTTTTACCTGGAAAAGTCAGTATGGCAAGTGAAAAAAAACATATCGCGGTGTGATAAATTTGCCAGGTTTAGAATCCATTGAAGGATGCAGATCAATAATCAGACTGAAACTGCCAAATCGAACTGAAAAGTCTTAAACATGTTAAATGACTGAGAAACAAAAAAAATGTTTAGATTTTTCAGTTTTTACAGTTCAATTTTCAAATCACAGACCGTGCTGTATTGTATATCAGTTTAGTCTGTTTAATCTCACTCACCTCTCAGCACTCACGAGTTGGTTTGAAAAATAAAAAGGAATCGTCCTTTCTTAATTTACCTCAAGGACTGTAATTTGAAAAAAAATGTCTGAAAAGGTTTTTAAATATTGGCAATTTTATCTTGTAAGAAATAAATAAAAACAAATCTTGCATGGACTTATTCTGCAACCATAGGAACATCTTGTTCTTCATCAATATCATTTATAAATTCAGCCCTTCTCTTTGCAAGTCCAATACATAATTCAACAACACACGAAAGTTAACCTTTACAATTGTCAACCCGTCGACCTATGCATTTATCGACTTTTCAACATGTCGACTTGTCAATCTATTAACCTTTAACCTTTACACTTGTCAACCTGTCGACCTATGCATTTATGTGAGAGATCTGTTTGCGCCAAAAATACGTCCTTTTGCGCCACAACATTTTTTCTCCAATGCTACGTTTGCGCCACCTGTTTTAAAAATACATGGTATCATTTGCGCAAAAAATAAAACATAATATTGCGCCAATTAGAAGAAAAATGACTTCACTTCTCCTTTATTCGGACTTGGAACTGGCAGTTTACACGGCAAATGTTTCCTTTCCTGAAACATACTTTCTTCTTACTGCTGTTGCATGGGTATTACACATACAGAAAATACATTTCTCTTTTAAAACATTTAAAGGCAGATAGCGGATTCCGGGGTGGGGGCGAACAGGTCTTTAACCCTTGGATTGGACAAAGTATCGTTTTAGCTTAAAATCGTCAATTTTGTCTTTAGTCTCGCTACACTCGGTGATATTTTTTTTTAATTTGATAGAATAACGCCCGTTTTAAAATTCAGGAACCGCCCCTTAAGATAAAAATAGATTTGAACTGTGCAGTATATCTGAGGTAGTTAATGCACACCTTTGCTGTGCATTATCCAGATTATAACACAGTAAGAACAAAGAGATTTAACTCTTGCCATGTGTTAAATTTATGTTATTTCTTCATAGACAGAAAAAATATTACAATCATTCCTTTTAAATAATAAAGTACTAACACCACACATAACTGTTTTATCCAGGTTTTTATTATAAAAAGTGGTAAATTTAGAAAATAGTAGTATTGTCGTCTATGACAGAATAAATAGTACCGTTTTCCCTATAGTGGGTCTCATTTGGGTCTAAGCGGGACACGGGGTCGCCGATTTTTTTTTAAATCGTGACACGTGAAAGTCAAATTATTGTGCCGTGAAAACGTTAAATGAAGTCTAGCGGGACATGGGAAATTACAAAAAAAAAAAATGATAATGGCTTATGTACATAGTGTAAGTGGGATCCGGGATCGAAACCTCCCAATGAGTCAAAGACCCCTTTTATAGGAATGAATGCACATAATATACAGATAAGCGCTTAAATTATTCCTGTGTTAGTTAAATTGATGAAAAAATAATGGGAACATTGGAGAGAAGAATCCGGGCAAGAAAAACAATTGTCCTGTCCCGAAGTGCCTATGACTAGATACCTATTCTGAAGTTATCCAGTCATAAAATCTTTTACAAAAAATCATTGATTTATAAACTGAGAATTGATAGTAAAAAGCAAATACCTTTTATTTATAGTAATGCATGTTCATAATATACTAAATGTTTGTCCATATTGAAATTAATAGAAAAAAAATAATTTGGAAAATTGGAAAAAAAGGAGGAGGGGGACAAGAACAATTGTCCTATCCCCAAGCACCTATGACTTTTGATACCTTTCCTTAAATTTTCCAGTCACAAAATCTTTTACAAAATTCTTCCTACAACAGTTTACATACTTTCAACGACGCTCTGAATGCCCGCAATTTCGCGGGTGTGTTCTAGTAATATTGAAATGTAAGTTGTATTTGATGATAAGACATAACATATATAAAGGTTGAGGATGAACACGGATGCGGCCACTTTCATTTTTGACAAAAACCATCTGAAAAGTGACGATTTTTTGCATATTTGATAGATTTTTCATAGTTAAGCTTGAATCGGAGCGTTTTTAATGACTTAATCAGTTAAAATCTTTCACATAAACTAATTGAAACAATTGAAATAGAAATAGTGTTTAAAAAGTGTCCAAAATCTTTCGTTAGATGAACCTGAAATTTGAGGCCAAAATCGGCCCTTACCGGACCTACTCCTTTATAAGAAATTAAACGTATCCAAGATAGAAAGTTCACATTTAGAAGTGATGGAGTTTACCCGGGTTCGCCCAACATTAATTCCACCTCAAATGAGGGGTAATTTTAAACCGGGTTCACCCCGGTTTAAGGTGTCAGACCACCAATTACTCCCTCAAATTTAGAACGTATTAAAAGAGGGACGAAAGATACCAAAGGGACAGTCAAACTCATAAATCTAAAACAAACTGACAACGCCATGGCTAAAAATGAAAAAGACAAACAGAAAAACAATAGTACACACGACACAACATAGAAAACTAAAGAATAAACAACACGAACCCCACCAAAAACTAGGGGTGATCTCAGGTGCTCCGGAAGGGTAAGCAGATCCTGCTCCACATGTGGCACCCGTCGTGTTGCTTATGTGATTACAAATCCGATAAATAGTCTAATTCGGAAGGTCACATTCATGAAAGGGAAGGGGATTGTAGTTACGACGTAAAGAACATATCCGATATCATTTGTGAAACGGTTATTACATAACGGTCAACCAACTCGTGATGGCGTCCGTAAAATTTACGAAGGGATGATTTCAACTTCACCATTTGGAACTCTTGGTTTAATAGCTTCCTTGTGAGCAGTAACCCTCTATCAAGAAAATCATGATAGGAAATGCAAGCACGGGAATATCGTATCAATTGGGAGATATATACCCCGTATGCAGATGCTGCTGGAATGTTGCTACTTAGAAATGGAAAGTTCACAATTGGAAAGCCGAAATCATCTCTTTTGTCGTAAAGTTTTGTTTTCAACCGACCCTCATTGTCAATTTCTAGATCTAAGTCAAGATATGAAGCCGACTTAACTGTATCTGTAGTATCCTGTATCTCCAATTCGATGGGATAGATGCGTTCCACATAGTCACCACATTTTGAATTGTTTAGTGAAAGAACGTCATCTATATAGCGGAAAGTAGAGTTAAAGGATATTGCTAACTTCTTATCTTTCTTCCTAAGAAGTTCCTGCATGAAGTCAGCCTCATAATAATAAAGAAACAAGTCGGCAAGTAGAGGGGTACAGTTTGTTCCCATTGGGATGCCGACAGTCTGTTGAAAAACACGTCCTTCGAACGTTACAAATATGTTGTCAATCAAGAAATCAAGCATCTTGATTAATATCGGTTTCAGAGAATTTTTTGTTTGAATCAGAGTGATTCTTTACAAAGTATGATTTATCCCTCCCTTAGACAAGATACTTGTATCTTCGTTGGCCATTCTTTTTTATGAAGCAAAGTAATACCAACTCTTTCAATTTGTCTTTTAGTTTGGAATGTGGAATACTTGTGTAAAGAGTAGAAAAGTAGCCATACTCTGACACAAAAAAGTGCTTTTGATGTCATTGTTTACTTTAACTAACCAACAAATTTGCAGAAATGAAACTTTTGGTGAAAGAAAAATATATCTTGACCATTTTGAGCCAAAATTTACTTGTCTATGAATTTGCATTAAAAATTCAGGATTAATGCGTTACACATAGTATACTAATTTAAGATTTCCCGACAACCAGGGGTTACTTTGGAGTAGTCATTTTCTCAAAGACAATACTTTCTTAGATGATTTTAAACATGGGTTGAAAATTGGCATGTAGAAAGGTGATACACGTACAATTCAGGATATACCTGGTTTCTATGAAGTTAAACTTAAGTTACATATTTAGAAAGCCGTGAAAATTGCAAAACTTGTGTGGTTGAACAGATAGGGATTTTTAATTGGTGATCTGACACCTTAAGGCGTTTACACTACCTAAATTTAACCCGGATTAACTAATTCAAGTCGAACCCGCTTTAAAAAGGCATAGTGTGAACGGGGTATAAGACACATTTTGTTTTGTTCTACTTTATGTGAAATGAACTTTAATGAATGCGAAATCCTTACTTACAAGTATGTATATATATTACAACCTACCTTACATATAGATTTGAAATATCCGACGGCTATTTCTTTTTTCAAGACTTGTTGCACGGGAACATCTGAAAGTTAAAAATTCTTGTATACGATTTTCAATATTTAGTCTCAAATGCATGTTCAAAATATACAGGTAAAGCGACTTTAAAAATAAATAATTAAAGTACTGAAGTCCGTGTAACACTTATCAATTCAAAGTTTTAACAAGTTTTCAAATTTTAGATTTTTGGAATTTTGATCAAATATAAAAAAGAAGATGTGGTAGTTTTTAAATATCAAAATTCAAAATTGTGTAAAAGTTTTTGAAATTTTGAAATTTTAACCAAATAATTAAAATATTAAAATTCTAAAAATTTGATAGTTTAGAAATTTGATCAAACTTTAAAAATACTAAACCTAACGTGCAATTTTGATTATTTCACTTTTTGAAAATTTGATTTTTTTAATTTTTGACTAAGATTTCAAAATAGAAAAGGGGCGAAAAGAGGGGTACTTATAAACTGCGAAACGAAGTAAAAGCTTTTTTACGCTGAAATTGAGACTAAGAACAAGTATTAGTAATTTTTTTTTATTAAGATATTAAAATAAAAAAAGGGGCGAAAAGAGGGGTACTTGTAAACACGGCTCTGATTATAACCATTCTTAGTTAGGAATAAATTGCACGAAATATATCAAATAATTAAAAATAAATAATTAAAAGAGTAAGTCTTTCTTTTATAAAACCTATCAGACATCACATGGGATAACAGTATCGTGAAATTTCAAGGTTGTGCATCTATTGAAAAAAACAAAAAACTTATTAAAACCAGCATCAACTAGGTTGATTTGAACCTTTAATATAAGTTTAGCGTTTGAGATCAATAATTCAGAGGTATAGTTGGTGTCCCCATTGCCCAACATTTAGAAGTAGCAGTGAAAACTGATCAACTCGCAGTAGGCCAAATAGTATTATTCGCCTTTTTGACGTTCCTGATGAAGGTAGATCCAGAAAAAGCGCTTCGGTCGCATGCAACTTTAAACGTTTTGTTTTCTTTTTTATTGATACGATAATATATTGCCTTTTATGATTGATTTAAGTTCCAAGTAATGATATGGAAGGAATACTTAATGTATGGTGTCGCAATGAACGTTGTGCTGGGCAGGTGTGCTTCAGCTGGCCCTGGATATACAAGTGTACTGGTTTATTGATGGTTCAGTGATGGTTCAGTGATAAAAGACGTAATACTAAACTCCGAAATATAACAATGAATTAAAGTTAAATCATACAAGACTAAAAAGGCAAGAGGCGCCTGAATTGGGACTGGCGCACAAATGCGACGGGGTTAAACATGTTTTGTGAAATCACAACCCTCCCCCTATACCTGTAGCCAATGTATAAAAAACCAAACACGCAGAAATACGCACAGTCAAACGCATTTCAAAAGAAATCAAAGTCCTATGTCAGAATAAGAAACAAAAGAAACTAATCAAAATGACAATGATAATAAATTAACAAAGGACAACTATATATAAAGCTAGCAGTTACTGACTTATGTCAGCTCCATACTCCAAATAAACTAACTGAAAGATTATGTCTTCATCAAGTGAATAACAAGCACAATCCCTTCCTGTTGTATTTATTGCTAATTTGTTCCTTAACATTCATGAAATATTTGTCACTGGTAACCAAAATCGATAATTCAAAATAGGTTGTTTACATACAAATTACAAAGAAATTTTGGATTCAACTCCCTCGGGCAAAGTAGCCCTTATAGATGGATTTTGTTATGTTTAACTTCACATTGGCCAAACACCTCTTCAATTGTTTCGGTTCTTATATATACTTGACTTTCAAATAATCAGATTTCAGCGTTCCGTAGGTGACTTAAAATTCAGCATTTTACATTGTACTTGTTTTTCAAGAGAAACATTGGTGTGTGGCCAAAAATAGAAAAGTCCATCATGCAGCTGACAGCCTATAGGTCATCTTCGAAGAACAAAAGTTCAAAATATTCCTATTAGAATCGAAATAATTCTATCATGCCATGCTCTATGCTCATTTTAACATGGGTAGACATTATATTTGTAAACATTTAATACCTCGCTAACGCTCGGTATTAAGATATTAACAAATATAATGCCTACCCATGTTAATATGAGCATAGAGCTAGCATGAAAGAATTATTTCTTAATTTAAGCATTCACCTTGGTGCTTTATGATTTACATTTCAAGAGGTTTTCATTTTTTTTTTATAGCATCCTGTCTATAACCTTGCTTCAAGATTTAGACCACCGTTGTCCTTTTTATGAACAAATATTTTTTTTTAAATGGCAACCAAAGTCATAATGTAATGAGGCAGTATATCTCATCTTAAGCAATTGAATTTTGGATGCTGTGTGGATCAGCGACTGGTTACATCTTACAAATGTCTGTGAACCGAGGGCGAACATTTGATCCAGTACCAACAGGACAATTGCAGGGTACAACGGTTGTCATGGGCCCTATTATTATAATGCGTCAAATTTTCTGATTAAAGGCTACCATGTCTTTTATGATTGCTTCTTTTGCTCACAATACCTAGCTTCACGACTTATTCAAACCTCAACAAATATTACAGGTAGCTATTTTAAGTAAAACAAATTGAATGTAGAATGTTTCGCTATAAATATCGGTGTACCGATGTTCTTGACTTTTTTCTCACAGTTTGTCGGTATTTCAATGTCCCTAGTTTCAACTTAGAAACAGAGGCAATGACTTTTTAGTCAGTTTTAGTGTCATACAAATTCCCTAAATTAAACAATATTATAAAGGTCAGGCAAAAAAGAAAAAAATAGAATCGCCAGAAATAAAAGAAATCAAAGAAAATACCAATCCATGGACATGATAAACAAATTCTAAAGGTTAAAGAATATTATAATTTCACATTGAAACTTAAACAGAATACTGACCCCTTAAAATAACCGAGTCAGTTGAACTCGTGCAATCTTGAATGGTCAGCTTGCATTTGAAAATACACGCTTTTAGATAGATATCGTTATTCATAATGCCATAATATTCATTTTCACATTCCTAACATCCACATTCTCCCATCCTCAGAATTTTAAATGGTCATTCCCTAAAGACTGGATTTCGTTGACCGTCAACGGTATTCATGACTTCGTAATGGCTATGGCCGCACCTTACTGTTGGATGAGTTTACAAAAAAGATAAAGAAATACTTCCAAAATATATGTTAAAAGCGGGAAAAAATTAACAAGAAAAATTGGTCCTTTATATCATAAATATGTCTGTTTTAATTAAAACACTTGATAAATTTCATGCTTCCGTAGCCCTTTTCTTGATTTACTTTCATCATGCAGAAATGCTTAAAATTAAATATTTAAAAGCAAAGAATGTTTAAGAAACATGTGAAGGCAGTACATGATCAAAAGTGTTCGTCACCTACATTTTTTTGGCCATATATTTATTTCGTGTAAAAACAACTTTTTTTCTCAAAAAATGAAATTTGGACACAAAAAAAATCCCAATAGTGAGTTGCACCAGAGTGAACATTGTACAAGGAGACAATCTAGTGTCGACAGCGACACATACGGAATAAATACATAATTATAAAAGTTCGAATAGTACTTACAATTTTTAAAAAAATTCCCTTTTATATAGCTAATGTTCATGGTGGGCGGTCATGGATGTTGTTTTGTGTTCTGGTTTTTTTTACTGTACAAAGGATATCTATGACGTCACCGTTCTATGGGTAGTTTTGCGCGCAGTTTTTAAAGCGCTTTTTGTGCATAATTCTTAGACAATATACGTATAGTGTCTTGAAATATTTGTATGAGGCTTAGAAACGGGGGGAATGCGAGGTTGTACCGAGGTTTATACGTATAGCTTTATCTGTCTAGTAAAATAGCTGATTGCAGTATAAATATCCTTGGAGGTATTGTAGAAAATCACACAAAATTAAATATAGAAATATGATGAAAATTAGTTTAATCTAAGGTGTACTGAGGTGATCTGAGGTCAGGTTTAGGGCATACGATAAAGTTTTGATCCCATAATGAAATTTTGCTGAACATTTGCAGGCTAGTTTTTACCTTAGAGGGACAATCTAACTGACTACGTCATGGTTAAAAATGAAAAAGACAAACAGTAGTACACACGGCACAACATAAAATACTAAAGAATAAACAACACGAACCCCATCAAACACGCACACCTTAGGATGACAGACGTTGCGGCCATAATATTTGGGCCACCTATAAAATATTGATTAGGACTTGTAGCACAGAAACAGGTCAACAAATTCATACCAGTAGATGCATGCTTTGTTGTAACAACTTTCGGCATTTAGCACACTCCCGGAAATCTATGACAGTGTGGAAAGTCACTTCCGTTTAATGAATTGTGGACAAACCATGCATGCGACCCCCTCTAAATAGTTACAGAAAGTTAGCATACTGCCAGGGCAACTAACTCATAACACTAAAGTTGTGCTCAGCCGATAAACTCGCCGGTAATTATGAAAAAAACGGAGAAAACGATTAGACCCAATAGCGTTAGCGGAGGTGTCATTTTGTTGACGTAATCGTAAACACGCACACCTTAGGTTGACAGACGTTGCAGCCATAATATTTGGGCCACCTATAAAAAATTTATATCGACTTGTAGCACAGGAACAGGACAACAAGTTCATACCAGTAGATGTATGCTTTGTTGTAACAACTTTCGGCATTTAGCACATTCCCGGAAATCTATGACAGTCTGGAAAGTCACATTCGTTTAATGAATTGTGGACAAACTATGCATGCGACCCCGTCTAAATAGTTACAGAAAGTTAGCAAACTGCCAGTGCAACTAACTAATAACACTAAAGTTGTGCTCAGCCGATAAACTCGCCGGTAATTATGAAAAAACGGAGAAAACGATTAGACCCAATAACGTTAGCGGAGGTGTCATTTTGTTAACGTAATCGTAAACACGCACACCTTAGGTTGACAGACGTTGCGGCCATAATATTTGGGCCACCTATAATAATTTGATATCGAATTGAAGCACAGGAACAGAGCAACACATTCATACCAGTATATGTATGCTTTGATCAAACAACTTTCGGCATTTAGCACACTCCCGGAAATCTATGACAGTCTGGAAAGTCACTTCCGTTTAATGAATTGTGGACAAACTATGCATGCGACCCCCTATAAATAGGTGCAGAAAGTTAGCATACTGCCAGGGAAACTTACTAATAACACTAAAGTTGTGCCCAGCCGATAAACTCGCCGGTATTTTTGAAAAAACGGAAAAAACCATTAGACCCAATAACGTTAGCGAACCAGTTGTCAATATTCTAGGGTACAATTTACATAGAAAAGACAGAATTGATAAATCTGGGGGTGGGCTTTTACTTTATACTTCAAAACAAATAAATACGCTTAGAAGGGACGATTTGGAAATGCAAGACATTGAGTCAATGTGGATCCGATAGAAGTTATTAATATTCATCAAACACCTATTTTACTAGGTTATGTATATAGACCACCTAACAGTAATGCTAACTGGGTTACTAAGTTTAAAACCATGATGTTAAAAGTTGACACTGAAGAAAAGGAAACTATTATTATGGGAGATTTTAATATTGATATAATGTCAAGTAAAAAACATGCTAAGTGGTCACACATCAAAAATATTTTCAACATGAGTCAAATGGTTACAGAACCTACCAGAGTAACTAAAACTTCATCTACTTTAATTGACCATGTGTATTGTAATCTGCCAGAAAATATAAATTATATTCAATCAGTGATCACTATCCAGTATGTATTTCTCATAAAAGAGGGTTTAAAACGAAAAAGCAAATTCATGATTATATAACTTATAGATCTAATATACAATATACAATGCAAAATTCACTTTACTACCAACTGATAAATTTAAGCAGTCTTTAATAGCCATTCAGTGATTACAAGCACTTTGATTATCATTCTAGGGTTATCCCCTTTCACAAATGGAAAAATTTCTCAAGTTTGTCTCAATTAAATTTAGTGAAATGTGTATACAATGCTTACATGTATTACTGGTACCTCTAGACTCGGTTTAAGTTCAATTTTTAGCAGCTTCACTTTTACAGTTCTTGAATTATGTACCTTTATAATGTTATATGCTAGCGGAGGCATCATCACCATGACTGTATGACATTTACACTTTAATACTTTATGATGTATTGAAATGAGTAGTTAAATAATTACTGTTGCAAACTCCATTAAAAATTTGATTTGAGATCATTTTTATACAACCGCAAAAATTGAAAACTTTTTGGTTGTACATTGGTATCACGTTGGCATCATCGTCTTCATCCAAAGACATTCGGTTTTCGCACTCTAACTTCAGTAAAAGTAAAATAGAAATATATGAAATTTAGACACAAGATAACTTAAGTATTAGTAAACAGAAATCTATGATTATATTTTAAGATAAGGTCTATGGCCACATAAGGAGGGTTGGGATAGATTTTGGTAATTTTAGTTCCAACAGTGTAGATTTAGGGGTAAAAAACAGGCCCCAAATAAGCATTTTTCTTGGTTTTTGAACAATAACTTTAGTATAAGTTAATAGAAATCTATAAAGGTTTATGACCACAAAAGGAAGGTTTGGATTAATTTTGGAGTTTTGGTCCCAAGGAATAAGGGGCCAAAATTAAACTTTGTTTGATTTCATCAAAAAAATGAATTACGGTATTGTGCTTCTTTGATGTGCCAAATCTAACCATGTCCAAATTCTTAATTTTAGGTCCTGTTTTCTAATTGGTCTACATTAAAGTCCAAAGGGTCCAAAATTAAAATAAGCTTGATTTTAATAAAAATTGAATTCTTGGGGTTCTTTGATATGGTGAGTCTTAACATGTACTTAGATTTTTGATTATGGGCCCAGTTTTGAAGTTGGTCCAAATCGGGGTCTAAAATTATTATACTAAGTATTGTGCAATAGCAAGAAATTTTCAATTGCGCAGTATTCTGCAATGCACAGTATTGTTCAATAGCAAGAAATGTTCAATTGCACAGTATTGCACACTAGCAAGAAATCTCCAATTGCACAGTATTGTGCAATAGCAAGATATTTAATTGCACAGTATTGCACAATAGCAAGAAATATCTAATTGCACAATATTGCGCAATAGCAAGAAATTTTCAATTGCACAGTATTGCCAATAGCCAGAAATATTCAATTGCACAGGATTGTCCCGTTTTCAAATTGGTCTACATTAAGATCCAAAGGGTCAAAAATTGAACTTTGTTTCATTTCAACAAAAATTGAATTCTTAGGATTCAAACGCATTGATCTCAGCAATTTCTTCACTGTCGTTCCCTCAATAACTGCATTAAACAGTTTCTAATCATTATTCATTCAAAACCATTTTATTATACCAATGTCTCACACACAACTTATTATAGTATACTGTTGTCTATCAGTCCATCATCCACACTTCAGACAATTACTAGAAAACACTTCCCCCTACTTTCAAGAAACTTTGTTGAAATGTTTATATCTATTGACATTAGCTCCACATCGATTTTATAAATTTTAGAATTTTCATTTCCATGTTATGAAGAGAGATTTTATCCTTAAAAAAGAAAGAATTTTTCAATTTTGACCAATAACACAAAAATGCATCCATCACCTTTAATTAAACTTTGGTGAATTGTTTACACTATTGACCTAAGGTCCCTTTTGATTGTAATAAATTTCAGATTATACATTTCTTATGAATTTTTATATCTGCTAAAAAAAAGAAGGGATTTTATAGTTTTTGGACACCTATAACTGCAGGAGTTTCTGGCTACATTGAAAACCCATTGGAGGCATTCAGCTGTTGTCTACTCTATGGTTGGGTTGTTGTCACTTTGACACTTTCCTCATTTCCCATCTCAATTATTCACATAAACACTTCCACATCATTTTATAAAACTTGGGTGAATTGTCTATGTCTGTTTGTTGACTTCAGCTGCATTCCAAAATTTAAAACAAAATTAACAACTACAGGTCCCCAAATAGCCTTCAACAATGACAAAAGCTCATACAGCACAGTCAGCTATAAAAGACCTTAAAATGACAAATATAAAACAAATGAAATGAGAAAACAAATAGACTAATAATTGTACAAAACAAAATAGTTCAACCTTTAAGCAAGCTTAAACGGAATCAAGACATATCATGCGCTTACAGACAAACTCCATATTCAAACACTCAAACAACTAATTCATAGAGAGGGGTGGAAGTTGAAGCCTCCTTTTTTTTTTTATCAGTCAATGCATTTGAATGAAGACATGTACACATCAACTCAATTTGTTAATACACATTTCCAGTCTAGCTTTCAATACATTTGTAACGACCTTTAACCCCACTGACAATTTGCGTCTGTGTCCATACTTGTAGATCTACAAAATATTTTAACGAGACTGATTTTATTCACCATTTATCTCAGTGTCCCTTTGACAGTATACTCGAAATTGATGATCCTGATGAAGCGCTACTAAGTTTTATAAATATTTTTACTGAAGTGTTAAATCATCATGCTCCTCTCATTAAAAAGCGAGTTAAATATAGATTCTACCACTGCATCGAGTGTAATACGATATTTATCCACTCGAGACAGTTAAATTTTCAAATTTAAAACGCGAGGCTTGCCCGAGCGTTTTAAATATTTAAAATTTAACTGTCGAGAGTGGATAAATATCGTATTACACGAGATTTGGTGGTGGAATCTGTTTCTCTAATGATTTTCTAACATTATGCAGGCAAACTTATTCCTTCTTTTCGAATGATCTGCAAAAGATGTGTTCTTTTTATGTGACGTCATCAGGCATGGTCGCCTTTTTTCATGCCATCACAATAGCAAATTCAGAGGAAAGCAAGAAAATTCGACGTCATAATCGGATTTTAACCAATGAAGTATTGAGATCAAACGAACCACACGTTGGTTAAAATTTTTTTATACAATGGTGCAGAAAGGGATAAATTGACGAAGAATTAGAGAAACATGTTTATCAAAATCAGTGGATAAATGATGAAATTAAGGAGGGCATGAAAAAACGTAATTATTATCATAAGAAAAAAGACACATATAACTATAAATTTTGGAGAAACAAGGTTAAATACCTCACAGAAAATTCAAAACAAAATTTTTATACTGAAGTATTAGAACAAGAAAAAGGAAATAGCAGCAAATTATGGAAACACTTGCATATTGTAAATGGTAGTGAAAATCATCATGACCATGCAATCTTAAATGACTGTAGTAATAAACCAATTACAGACCCTAAAAGCATTGCTGATACTTTCAATAATTATTTTACAAATATTACTGAAAATGTTAATCTTAATTCAAACTCAAGCACCAGATGTTCTGGAAAACTTGATAATTATATTTCATGTCGTGTACCAGAAAATGTCTTTTTTTACCATACCACAAATAACTAATGAATTTGTTCTCCATCAATTAATCACACTTGATGATGTTATGATATTGTAATTATTGTATTTATTTATGTTGGCCTGATTTGTGTTATGTGGCCTGATAGTTGTTTACAGAAAAATCTTAGAACTGTGCAGTTTAGAAATCACTGGAACAATTACAGAATGATTGGAACTTTCCAGAATGATCCTAATAAAAGATGCGTTATATAAACTTCTACATTTTACTAGAAACTTCTGTTGTAACTTTCTAGGATGTTCCATTATAGACTGTTCTAGAATCTTCCATGACAATTATATATA